>CAUYLG010029329.1:0-133047 GCA_963573385.1 Cacajao melanocephalus
TGCAGAGCAAAGGAAACAATCATTAGAGTGAACTGGCAACCAACAGAATGGGAAAACATTTTTGCAATCTACCCATCTGACAAAAGGCTAATATCCAGAATCTACAAAGAACTAAAACAGATTTACAAGAAAAAAACAAACAAACCCATTCAAAAGTGGGTGAAGGATATGAACAGACACTTTACAAAAGAAGACATCAATGAGGCCAACAAACATATGAAAAAATGCTCATCATCACTGGTCATTAGAGAAATGCAAATCAAAACCACATTGAGATACCACCTCACACCAGTTAGAATGGCTATCATTAAAAAATCTGGAGACAGCAGATGCTGGAGAGGATGTGGAGAAATAGGAACACTTTTACATTGTTGGTGGGAGTGTAAATTAGTTCAACTATTGTGGAAGACAGTCTGGTGATTCCTCAAGGACCTAGGAATAGAAATACCATTTGACCCAGCAATTCCATTACTGGATATATACCCAAAGAATTATAAATTTTTCTATTATAAAGATACATGCACATGTATGTTCATTGTGGCACTGTTTACAATAGCAAAGACCTGGAACCAACCCAAATGTCCATCATCAATAGCCTGGATAAAGAAAATGTGGCACATATACACCATAGATCACTATGCAGCCATAAAAAATGATGAGTTCTTGTCCTTCATAGGGACATGGATTAATCTGGAAACCATCATTCTCAGCAAACTGACACAAGAACAGAAAACCAAACACCACATGTTATCACTCATAGGTGGGTGTTGAACAATTAGAACACGTGGACACAGGGAGGGTAGCATCACACACTGTAGTCAATGGAGGGTGGCGGTTAGAGGAGGGACAGTGGGGGTGGGGAGGGATAATGAGGGGAGAAATACCAGACATAGGTCAGGGGGTGATGAAGGCAGCAAACCACCTTGCCATATATGTACCTATGCAACAATCCTGCATGATCTGCCCATGAACCCCAGAACCTAAATTGCAATTAAAAAAATAAGAAAACGTCACTGTTGGCAATGATATAAGTGTATATCATTATATATAGAAAGATAAAAGAAAGAGATAGATATTTTTATCTACATATTAAGTACCACAGTTTCACACCATTCCTGTTTCAGACATGAGGATTGACCATAAAGGTTCATGTAGAAAACATTTTCATACAAAATCTGGCATGATCCATTAAATTTGGGCCATAAATATTTTTAAAATATTTAGATATATGTGAAATTATAGATTTAATACTAATATCCATATAATTGTTAGATCAGAATTGCCCAAATTTTACACTGGAATAATAGCATCAATGGAGATAAAATTTTAAGACAAGTTAAATATAAATACAGGAAAGCGAAATATAGACAAACATTTACAAATATATGTACATACACACATATACATACAAACACACTATTTTACCTATTGTTTTATATGTTAGAAAATTGTTTCTGAGGTCTGACACAAATAATTAACCCAATTATATATAACATGTTTTATACATAGGTACATTTCATATTCAAAGTCATTTTTTATTTAAAAAAATTAAAAAATCACTTTACACATTTTTAAAAATAAAAATAATGCTACCACATTGATAAGTATTTAGTTAATGGATATACAAAGTTATTGAAAAGCTTTGCTATTCAAAGGGAAAACAGTGGGACTCTAAATACTAATGACTAGTTGATTCAACACATCAGCAATATTTATATTCTATTTATCTTTCTAAATTAGAGAAGAATGACAGAGAAAAATAGAGGGATATTTACAAATCCTTAAAAAGGTCATGTTTACTGATATTTTTAGTTATTTTTTATGATTTGTTACAATAATATAAAACAGGCTTTACAGAGTTGTAAATCTGAACCTTATATGAAGCTATCATAACATAAGAACTCTCTTTCTGCCCACCATCTAACTTTGCCACTAAATAAAGTCAAACGGATGAAAATTTGGTC
This sequence comes from Cacajao melanocephalus, assembly GCA_963573385.1. Classification (NCBI taxonomy): domain Eukaryota; kingdom Metazoa; phylum Chordata; class Mammalia; order Primates; family Pitheciidae; genus Cacajao; species Cacajao melanocephalus. The sequence continues at coordinate 1,965 of CAUYLG010029329.1, forward strand.
TAATTTTTCCCTGGAGGAGTCTCTTGTCCTGAAGTTGATTATTTTATAACTGTTTAATCTTTTGGCAGAAAACTAAGGATGCCTCTATACTAAAACAAGAAAGAAGAAAAATTTGATTCAGAGAATTCTGATATTTCAATCATTTTGCCTACTGCATGTAGGCATTTATAAAGATGATTAGACCAAATGTAATCTTTGAAAAGCTAGCCAAAGACAGTGCCTCTTTAAATTAAGGCCATGTAAACTTTGCCTGTTTCAACTACATAGCCTCATTTTGAATGTAAGAATTTGAGTAAAACATTTATGCCTGAGAAAAAAGCCCAAGGGAAAAATAATCATGCACTAATCCATTGAGGAAGGTGATTTCAGGGAGAAACTTCATTAGTTGTCTGAGTGTCTAATAAAATGTGTTTTGCCAGTATCAGCATTGCATATTAGATGCATTTATATACAGATTCACTGTTTATTGGAAGTATATATGTTCACCAGAAATACAAAGTATTAGTAACCTAATACATTGCAACATCAAAGCAACATCATAAAACAATTGATAATAATCCTCCAACCAGGAATAGCTGAATTTTGTCTCTGGCCTATTTTTGTAAAATATGTGCCTGGATGAGGAATGACTCCTTGTCATTCTTTCTTCTTTTCTCCCGCTTTAATGAGATGTGATTTACACATAAATATGGATATATTTAGGCTATACAACATGATGTTTTGATATTGTGTATACCCTGCAAAGTGATTACCACAAATTAATAAACATATCACATCACATAGTTACATTTCTGTGTGTGTGTGTGTGTGTGTGTGTAAGAACAGTTATAATCTACTCTCTTAGCAAAAATCAGCACATATTATTAACTATAGTCACCATGCTATGCATTAGGATTTCAGTACTTATTCAACTCATAGCTCATAGCCCTATATCCAATAACTTCCCCTTTCTTTCTTCCTTTAATCTTTGGTAATCACCACTCTACTCTCTGTTACTGTGAGTTTGGTTTATTTTTAGATTCCACATGCAGGTGAGATCATTCAGTATCAGTCTTTATGTCTCTGGTTTATTTCACTTAATATTATATCCTCAAGATTCATCCATATTGTTGCAAATGGCAGGATCTTCTTCTTTAAGGTTGAATAATATTCCTCTCTCTCTCTCTCTCTCTCTCTCTCTCTTTGTGTGTGTGTGTGTGTGTGTGTTTGTGTGTGTGTGTCATATTTTCTTTATTCATTCGTCTGTCACTTAAGTTATTTGCACATATTGGCTACTGTGGCTGCAACAGACATGAGAGTGTCTTCTTCCTTAGTGTGTTTTATGACTTTTGTCTTAGAGAATTCCACTAAAGTTTACTATTGCTATAATTATTCCTTGACTAATCATTCTTTGTACTTTGCATATCCTTATTAGGTAACTTTTTAACTCTTTTACAGCTTTCTGAAGTCAATTTCCCCACTGAAACTGTTTTACTTGGAGGGAACACATTTTCTCTGAAAGTGAAGTTCTTTTTTCTTTTTGTTTAAGACAGAGTTTCACTCTTGTTGCTCAGGCTGGAGTGCAATGGCATGATCTCAGCTAACCTCAACCTCCACCTCCTGGGTTCAAGTGATTCTCCTGCCTTAGCCTCCTGAGTAGCTGGGATTACAGGCATGTGCCACCACCCCCAGCTAATTTTGTATCTTTTTAGTAGAGATGGGTTTTCTCTATGTTGGTCAGGCTGGTCTCAAACTCCCAACCTCAAGTGATCCTCCCGCCTTGGCCTCCCAAAGTGCTGGGAGTACAGGTGTGAGCCATAGCACAAGCCCCTGAAAGTAAAGTTCTAGGAAATCTCTTTCTCTGACATGTGTAATCCACTGCAAATCCATGACATTTTTTGTTGTTCCTTTTGTTCTTTCATTGAATTAACTTTATTTATATTGTGGGTGTCTGCATATCTCTATTGTTCCACAGCCTGTACCATTCCTGACAGTAAGTCTAGATACAGTGAGAAGAGATGTTTATTTCATTGTTGAAGCTGAATTATGTTGGCAGTATTAGCACAATTTCCCACACATTTGTAGGGAAAAAATGAAAATCTTTATTTTAATAATTCAACAAATAGACTTAGCATGCTTTTACTCATTCAATCTTCATAGCAATCCTGCAAAATAGATAAAATTATTATCCATTTGTCAGATGAAACAACTGAGGTTCAGAGAGGTTGCACAGATTGTTCTGGATCATAAGGCTAAAATGTAGAAGAGATGGGATTTCATCCCAGGAATTCAGAGTTCATATTCTTAGCTACTATGTAATGCATGCTCATTTAAACAGATAACTCATATTAATGAGAACCTTCACTGAGACAAACATAACCACTCATGTATACATATTTACAATGTCTCAGCATTTTTAAATCAGTTCTCTGTGCTGTCAGCTGTATGCATGGACATTATCCCTTCATTATTGTATGTTCAATAACAGATAAAAAATTACTATAATCTTAGCAGCTTAAAACAAACATTTTTATTTTACATTTTCCATGCGTCAGAAATCCAGGCACAATTTATCTGAATTGTCAGATCGGGGTCTGTCAAGGCTACAGTCGATGCATTGGCTAGGCTACCTACTCATCCAGAGGCATAGGTTGGAAAGATCTGTTTCTAAGTTCCCTCAGGTTGTTAGCAAAATTCATCTTGCAGTTATAGATCTGAGGTCTTCACATTTGTGCTAGCTGTATGCCTCTCTATGCTGTCTGCAGATCCTTGCCCTGTGGTCCTCTCTATGTAGTCACAACAGGGGACAAGACAAGCAGGAGAGCAGCCCTCTGAAACATGCTAAAACCGAGTCCTACAGAATGTGAAATAATCATGAAGGTGACATCCTATTACCTTTGCCATATTTTATTGGTTAGAAGCAAATTGCCAGTCCCATCCCCCCATTCAAAAAGAGGGTTTACACAAAGTTGTGAATACTAGGAAATAGGAAAATATTGGAGGGGGAGTCCCTTAGGATCTGTCACTGGAATCATTGTGGTCATTCTACATACTAATACAATGCTCTATCCCTTGGCTTGAATTAAGATGAAAAATTTGGAGGATAGTAATCTTCTTCCATGATACTTTTTGAATCTGAGTGACTAGCTACAAACTTTCTGGCATTCTTTAGAATGACCAACATTATAAAGAACGTAACTCTTGAATTGCAATATGTATTACTGTTAGAGGATTAATCAGATTTTCTCAGTCTTATTCCCCTGTGTTTCCAACTCATGCCCACCAATTCATCCAATCAGGAGGACTTCACTAAAGCTCTCTTCCTCTGCAGGCTTCAAAGTGGCAGAGCTAAAAGAAAAGATGATTACAGTTTCTTCTTAGAGTATTAGAAAGAAGCTATAAGTGAGATGTATTTCAACTTTGATTATTTTATTGATGGATGTTCAGTGATTGACCTATGCACAATTGATCCAGGCAGTCCCACAGGGCTCAGCCTAGGCTTCTAATTGAGGTTTTAGGGAATAAACCTAGTGTATGGAGCAGGATTTGAAGAAGAAGAAGAAAAAGATCCTTCTTGAAATCGTCCCCTATTGAATTTGAACTGGTTCATGATGCTACTTAAATTACTTTTCATATTACCCAGTTTTAACTGTGCCACTTACAAAAAGGCTATGGTTGCTTCAGGTTTAACTTGTGGAAACTTTTTTTTCTATTTGTAACAGTTTTTAAAACTCTTGAGAAGTTTAGGATTAAGAAAATTCAAAAGTATTAGTTAAGATATTACTAATTAAAATAATATGTAAAAACTATATGTTCTATATACACATAAAGAAAATAAGAAATTCTGCATTTAAATAATTCAATTTCTTTGAAAGGAAATGAGTGTAGATACATAAGAACGTGGAATTCAGGACACCAAAAAAATTGGATGTACTTGTGCTGTGCTCATACACTTAATATATTATTAAAGACAGCTCCAGGCAAAAGTCCTGCTCTAAAGATTAGGAAGGCCATTTCATGGACAAAAAAATACCCAGTGTATAATCTGGCTTTGTGTACTCATATGCTTAATCACAATTTGACATAACATTTAAAAAACGTGATAATCCTTCAAATGTGGAATAAAAACTGCTTGGTGATAATTCATCTAGACAAAGGTATTATTCTGCAAGATGGTTAGGGAATAAAATGTACTGGTCATTCTTCAATCTGAGGCCTCAGCCTGTGGTCTCAATTCTATTCTTGAATACAATAGTAGACAAAAGCAAAACCATAAGTGGAATGTTCTTTGTGTTCCACAGAGATTTCACATATATTATTTCATTAGATCTGCAAAATAATGCTAGAAAATGGACATTTCTTTAATCTCCACTTCAAATATATAAAAAAAAATTGGAGGCACCCAGATTTCATGACTCTTGCCACAATATTTTTTCAAGAGAATATGAACTGTATTGTCTATCACCAAACAGATTTCAAGAATAATCTCTCAACATAATGTTAGGACATGTGGCACAGTAAAATTATCAGACATTTTGGTTAAAATTGTGGTTTCACTAATAGATCTGAAAAGTTGGGGACTTCCCCTGAGACATCTGTGTCTTAATTGGTTTCTCTGTCAAATGAATAAAAGAACATCTATAAAATATTGTTGATTTATATAATGAAATAGAGTATATTAATATAACTCAGATGTTAGGTTCAATTTGGAAAACAGTTTCTCAAAATGGTATTTCACTACTATTTCAATGAGTGGAAGTTTGAAGACAGATGTATTAATTTTAATGTTCTTGGAAGCATCAGTAAAGAATATCATCACTTATCCTGAGACTGATAAAGGGAAGGCCTCTAAATCTACTGAGACTTATTGCTATCATGAATACTGTACCATGGACTAGAAAGTAAAATAAATTATCAAAAGAGGGAAAAGATCTTGCTTTGGCTCTAAGAACTTCACTATATATTAATTGGACAATTTAGAAATGAAAATTCATTATTTCCTCTTATTTAGAGCTCTAAAATGTGTAATCTTACTTGATTCACTTAAAACAAAGCACTGTGTAAATATATAGACATAAAACACAGTTGTAGTATATACATGTGTATTTGTGTGTGTATTTACAGATATAAACAGATATACAAATAGATCAATGGATATTCTGCTTTTCAAACAAATAGGTATCTAATATTAGGTAGCAGTTAATCTTGACACACAACTATTCAAATGTTAGAAAAATAATTAAAATGTAATAAGCACTGTATTTTAATAATCTTGTGACTTCAGGCAAAACTAAAAACCCCATTCATCCAATATCATTTAAAAATGTCTTTAATATATATTTTGTAGGTACCTATCCTGAGCCAAGCACTATTATTTTATACTGATTAGACATATAATAAATATATCACAACTGTTACAAATGAAGAAAATCATAAAAGAGGAAGGAGGAAAAGAAGAAAGGAGTAATAACAATGACCTTGCCCTCAAGATATTAATTAGATAACAAGCTGTGCATCTTTATACAGCATATATTAATTAGTATTACAGATTATAAACACAATACCCTGAATGCTAGATGAGAGACAAAATTTGTCTATGGAAGTAAAAAAGTACTGAAGAGAAGAATTACATATTAGGTTTTTTGTTTTTTTTTAATTTTTATTATTTATTATTTTTATTATTTATTATTTATTATTTTTATTATTTATTATTTTTATTATTCATTAATTTTTATTATTTGTATGTGTATCTGTAGAAGATTATGTTACCTGCAAATAAATATAGTTCACTTCCTATTTCCTGTCTGTATGCCTTTTGTTTCATTTACTTTTATATTTTTCTTGGCTAGAACCATCAGTACAATATCGAACATAAATGATAAGAGAAGACACCTCTATCTTGTTTTTGATCTTAAGAACAAATTTGGCCGGGCCCCGTGGCTCAGGCTTGTAATCCCAGCACTTTGGGAGGCCCAGGTGAGCAAATCACCTGAGGTCAGGGGTCTGAGACCAGCCTGACTAATATGATGAAACCCTGTCTCTACTAAAAATGCAAAAATTAGCCGGCCATGGTGGCATGTGTCTGTAATCCCAGCTACTCGGGAGGCTGAGACAGGAGAATCGCTTGAACTCTGGAGGTGGAGGTTCCATTGGGCTGTGATCCCGCCATTGCTTTCTAGCCTGGGCAACAAGAGCAAAACTCCCTCTCAAAAAGAAAAAAAAAGAATAAACTTTTCAGTCTTCAAGATGAAGTATAATGTTATTTGTGGATTTAGCATTGAAGCTTTTTATTATGTTGCAGAAATTAATTTCTATTCCTAGTTTACTGAGTGATTTTATCATGCATAGTTGTTGGATTTTGTCAAATTATTTTGATCAAGTATGTTTAATTGTTGCATCTATATTCGTAGATGATATTGTTCTGTGGTTTTCTTTTATTTTAATATCTTTGTCTTGTTTTAATATCACAGTTATATTACCCTCAAGGATGAGTTAGAAATGTTCTTCCTCTTCTATTTTTCAAAAGAGTTTGTGAAAAATTGGTGCAAATTCTTCTTTCAATTTTTGATAGAATTCACAATTAAAGCCATCTGTTCCTTAGATTTTTCTTGTGGAAAGTTGTTATTGTTTTAAGGCTTTGTTTTTAAATCACTAATTCACTCACTCTACTTGTTGTAAGTCTATTCAACTTTTAAAAATATTTTTGAGTCAGTTATGGTAGTTTTTCTTCCTAGGAATTTGTCCATTTCAAAAAGGTTTTCTAATTTGTTGGCATACAATTGTTATAGTACTCACTTCATGTTGGTTTCTTTATGGAGGAGAGTAATGCTCCCTCTGTCGTTTCTAACTTTAGTAATTTGAATCTTCTCTTTTTTTCTTGAGCAGTCTAGCTAAATTTGCTAAATTTCATTGATCTTTACAATAACCAAAATTTCCCCCTTATTCTTGACTTTCTATGCTCAATTTTCTTCATGCTCTAATCTTTATTACTTTCTTACTTCCAGTTGCTGTGGGCTGAATTTTCTCTTATTTTTGTTAGTATGTGAGGTAGAATGTAAGGTTATTAATTTGAGATTTTAAAAATTATCTAATGTAGGTATTTACATCTCTAACCTTTCTTCTGAGCACTGTTTCAGGTGCTTCTTAAGTTCTTATAATTTGGAATTTTGTTTTCATTCACTTCACAGTGTTTTCTAATTACTTTTGCTATTTCTTTTGACTTATTTGTTGTATGGGAGCTTTTATTTCTTTAATTTCCACATCTTTTTGAATTTCCTAAATTTTATTCTCTTATTGATTTCTAGCTTTCTTCTATTGTGAGAATAACATACCTTGTGTTATTTCAGTCTTTTTAAATTTAGTGAGACTTGTTTTATGGTCTAATGTATGCTTTCTACAGGAGAATATTGTGCATATACACTTAATAAGAATATGTATTCTGCTGTTGTTGGGTGGCTTGTTCTATAGATATTAATTAGTTCTAGTTGCTATATAGTGTTGTTCAAATTTTTTATTTTCTTCTTGAGCTTCTGTTTAGTTGTTATATCCATTATTCATAGTGGAATATTAGAGTCTCTAACTCTTATTGTTGAATTTTTAATTTCAAACTTTAATTCTTTACAGCTTTTGCTTGCTGTGTTTTGGGGCTTTCTTATAAGTTGCATAAATGTTTATAATCACTACGCCTTCCCAATAGACTGACATTTTCATTATTATAAAATACCCTTCTTTGTCTCCAGAAATTTTTCTTGTTAGATCAGGTTACATTGTTTGATTAGTAATTAGTATAGCTACTCCAGCTGTTTTTAAATTTAGTTTGCATAACATATCTTTTCTTATATTTACTGTAACCTACTTTGTCTTTAAACGTAAAGTTTAAAGTAGGTAGTATATAGTTGGATCATATATCTTAACCTTCTTCCTGCCTCAGCCTTTTAATTGAGGTGTTTAAATCATTTACAGTTGACCCTTTAACATTGTGACGGATAAGTGTGCCAACCCTTCACACAGATGAAAAGTCATGTGTAGCTTTTGACTGCCACAAAACTTAACTACTAATAGCCTACTGTTAACCCCAGGCCTTACCAATATTATAGACTATCAATTAATACATTTTATATGTTATGTGTATTACATAGTGCATTTTTAAAGTAAGCTGGAGAAAAACAAATAATATCAGGAAAATCATAAGAGAAATATATTCACTTTTCATTGAGTGGAAGTGGATCACCATAAAATCCTTCATCCTCACAGTCTTCACACTGTGTAGCCTAAAGAGGAAATAGAGATGCGGTTGACTTTGCTCTCTCCAGGTGGCAAAGGTGGAAGAGGTGGAGAAGGTGGAACTTGAGATAAGAGAGACGCATATATTTAGTGTACCTTGAACATAAACTTGCATATAAGTGGACACACATAATTTAACCTCTGTTGTTCTAGAGTCAACTGTATATTACATATAGTTAGTGATAAAGTAAGAGTTACTTCTGACATATAGCTGTATTTTTTCTGTATATCATGTGACATTTTAATTCTTTGATACATCTATTTCTTTCTATTGTGTCCATACATATTTTCATCTACTTTGTTACTGATTGTTCTAGGGATTAACTTCTCAATGAATAAGAAAATATTTAGATTAATACCAATTTAATTTCAATAGTGTTATGGTTAATATTGGGTGTCAATTTGACTGGGTTGAGGGACGCCTAGAGAGCTTGAGAAGCATTGTTTCTGGGTGTTTCTCTAAGGGTGTTTTCAGAGGTGATTGATATGGGAGTCAGTGGACTGGTAGAGGAAGACCTGCCCTCAATGCGACAAGCAGGATCTAGTGGACTGCCAGTGTGGCTGGAAGAAATCAGGCAGAAGAGGAGTATTCTGCTTACTGAGTTCCTCACTCTCTCCCTTCCCCATCAGGGACTAACACAAATAGTATACAAACACTTTGCTCATGTATAGCTCTGTTCTACTCCTCCTTTATGCTAATGTTGTATTATTATATCTTTATACAGTGTATGCAAACTTACACAGATTTATAATTATTGCTTTATGCAGCTGCCCTTTATATCAGACAAAATAAAGAGGAGTCATAAGCCTAAAGTACATTTACGCTATTATTTTTATTTACGTATTTACCTTTACTAGTACTCTTTAATTTGCATGTGGATTTATGTTATTATGTAATGTCCTTTCACTTCAGACTATAGGACACAATTTGGCATTTGTTTTATATTGGTCTTCTAGAAACACCTCTCTCAGATTTGGTTTATCACAAAATATCATTTCTGTTGCATTTTTGAATGACAGTTTTGATACATGTAGAATTATTAGTTTACAGTTATTTTACTTGCATATTTTAAATCTGTCATCTTACTGCTTTTTGGCCTACATAGTTTTTGATTAAAAAAATCTATGATTAACCTTATTGAGGATTCTTGTATGTGTTGAGTTGGTTCATTCTGGCTATTTTCAAATATGTCTCTTTTTAGTTTGCTTTTGGCCATTTGATTATGACATGTGTCTACATGTACATATCTTTGAATTTATCTTTATTGAAGCTTGTTGAGCTTCTTGAATGTGATGATTAATAATTTTCATGAGATTTGGGAAGTTTCTTTTTTTCTTTTTTTTTTTTCCTTTTTTGAGACAGAATCTCCCTTTGTTCCCCAGGCTGGAGTGCAGTGGCACAATCTCGGCTCACTGCAATCTCCACCTCCCAGATTCAAGCAATTCTTCTGTCTCAGCCTCATGAGTAACTGGGACTACAGGCATGTGCCAACATGCTCTGCTAATTTTTGTATTTTTATTAGAGACAGGGTTTCTCCATATTAGCCAGGCTGGTCTCAAACCTCTGATCTTGTGATCTGCCCCACTCGGCCTCCCAGATGCTCCTTGACTTACATTAGGGTTATGTCTGATTAAACTATTTATAAATTCTATAAAATATGTATTCCTTATTTTGTATGACCACTGAAGTTTCTGCTTGGTTGCCTTAATGGTCAGTTGATGATTGGAGAGATATCCTTAAATGCTCCAACTCAATACATTCTCCATATTTAAAAAAATGTGGTGTGCATGTCATGGCATACCTTTAACACTATGCCTTGCCGTTTACCAGTTTGCCTTAGCCATCAATTCCTGCTTGGGTAGAGTTTCAATGTCAGCTAGAGGTGAGAGCCTGATACATTTTCAGGTCTTTCCTGAGCATGCATGCGGCCACACAGATAATCATAGAATTCTAGATTTCTAGGAATATGTCAATGCTTTTTAAAGGTGCTGTAGCATCTGCTACAAACTCTACTGTGCCATCCTATTCCAAAATTCATATATTTAAATCCTGACTTCCTGGATAACTGTATTCAGAGACAGGGTCTTTAGGAGGCAATTAAAGTTAAATGATGCCATAAGGATGGGATTCTAATTCAATGGACTGTGACCTTATAAGAAGAAGAGAGTTCTCCTCTCTCTCCAACATGTGAGGACACAGTAAAAAGATTGCTATCTGCAAGCCAGAAAATGATCCCTCACCAAAAACCAATGATGGTAGCACCCTGATGGCAAAATTCCTCCAAAACTATATGAAATAAATTTCTGTTGTTCAATCCACCTAATCTGTTATTTTCTTATGACACCCCTAGGTTATTAATACAGCATCTCTTTTCTCAGCTTTTCCATTTAAGTTTTTTGATTAGTGTATTGTTTGACACAACTTTTGTCCTTTACTACAACAACTGCAATATTACATTTGCCTGTAAATATTTTCAACAAATGCTCCCCAGGAGAAGCTTTTAGAATGATGTGTGTTTGCATAATATCTAAAAAGCTAAGCCTTTTATATGGGGAGTTGCCAGAGGACCACTAGATGGGTCAGATATTGGGATTTATTTTTTTTTAGAATGAGTCTTTGAAGTATCAGCAACTATATTCTGTTGCCTTGGTACCAGGAACATAAACTGCTCTAATATTTTACAAGTCTATACTTGGGCTAGAGAGCATTGAATAGGGTAAAGGTAAATTAAATGTCATTCATTTCACTGTTTTTATCAAAATTTAGCCATTTTCAAAATGACTGTAGGGCAATGCCTAACAGAAATAAAATTCCTCATTACACAGCAGTTCTCTCATTTAAATATTATTGGAGAATGCTTATATATATATATATATATATATATATATATATATATATATATATACTTGTATGTGTAAATTTATTTAAAGGTAAATAATAGTTATTTCAAGTTCCTTTTCTCTCTTTTTAAACAAACCTTCAGGTCTGTGGTCCAAATTTAAACAACCTGTGTGCTATGGTGTGAATATTTTCACTTTCCACTGTAAAAAAAAAAATAAAATAAAATTATGTATTGAGAAATCAACCCCTAATGAAATGATTTTATCAAGTGGGGCTTGGGGTGGTGGTTAACTCATGAGTGTGAAATCCTCATGGTTGGAACTAGTGCTCACCTTAAGGGGCACAAGATAGTTCTTTTACCCATGTGAGAACACAATAAAATAAAACTTCCTTGTATGAAGTAAGACACAGGTCCTTACCACTGAATCTCTTAATATATTGATGTTGGACCTCACAGCATCCAGAACTATGAGAAATATGTTTCTGATTTTTTATGAGCCACCCAGTATATGGTAACTTATAATATTAGGCCACAATGAACTAAAACACTGTGTCATTTAAAAAATCTTAACCAGTAATTTAATTTAAAATGATCCTAGATTTCTAGTGCATCCAGACAACTAAATGATGGTAAAAGTAAATGGTGTCCTAGGCAACTCAACTTCAACATATGCCCACTAGATTTCCATAGGTCCACAAAAGAATAAAACCTCAAATTCAAAAGTCACAAATTAGCTAACAAAATAAAAAAACCATAATTGACACATAATAAATCAAAATTAATACTAGAAGATTTAAAATACTTATGATTTTCAGAGCAGAAGTGGATATAAATGAATATAATAATTGGGCCGGGCACGGTGGCTCATGCCTGTAATCCCAACACTTTGGTAGACTGAGGTGGGTGGATCATGAGGTCAAGAGATCGAGACCATCCTGGCCAACATGGTGAAACCCCATCTCTACTAAAAGTACAAAAAATTAGCCGGGCGTCGTAGTGCGTGCCTGTAGTCCCAGCTACTCAGGAGCCTGAGGCTGGAGAATTGCTTGAAACAGGAAAACGGAAGTTGCAGTGAGCCGGGATCGCGCCACTGCACTCCAGCCTGGTGATAGAGTGAGACTTGTCTCAAAAAATAAAAATAAAAAGTAATAAAATAATAATTGATCACAGAAATAAGGCTTGAATATCTGAATAATTGAAATATATATATTTTAATGTAAATTAAACTTGCTTATAAATTCTTAAAAATATATAGATGTATGTACACAAACATGCACATACATGTATACATATAATTATTAAAATTATCAAACGATAAGCAACAGGTTAAAAATGAGGAATATAAGAGATTTTAGAAAAAAAAAGAAAGCAAAATGGAAAATACGATGTGTTGGAGAGACATGGATGTACAAGACAGTAAAGATAAATATACATTAAATCAGAATCCCAACAAATGAAAACAGTGAAAAAATATTTGAAGACACATTAGCCAAAATATATCCAGGATATTTGAGAAACACTAATTTTTTTTTAAATATAGCCACCGAAATAAATCAAGTAAAACATTTTTAAATCAGAATCCTGAGAACTATAAATAAAATAAAGTCAGGCTTAGACATAACATAATTAAACCACAGAATACTAATGACAAAGAAATCATCTGTGAAGTACCTAAAAAAAAATACACATCTTCTCACATCCATACACCCACACATAGAAGAGGCATAAACCTTTGGCTGACAGCTGTCTTATTAACATCAATAATGAAACCAGAAGGCCAATAGGATAGGAAAATAAGTAGTCTACTGACTTCCATGAATTATCTTATGCAGAAAAAGAGGATGGTATCATATTCTGCAAAAACATGGCATAACGTTTCTACATTCATATATAGTTGATCCCAGTGTTCATTACTACAAACTTTTGGAAAACAATCCATAGATAGAATCAGATTAATGGTTTTGTACAAAAAAAATTACAACTCATGGGAATTTATTTTAAGGAAAGAACATTTATTATTACCTTAAATATTAAAATAATATAAATGATAACAATACATGAATTTTAGCATAACAATGAAATATTCTACTGCCAGTAAAAATAAAAGCAATAAAGATAATGTGCTAACATACAAAATGCTTAAGTACAAGATGAAAATAAAAATTATACAACTACTACATTAGAATTATTTAATAGTAGGCATACATTTAAAGAAGGTTTCAGAGAGAAAGAAAAAATTTAATGCTTCATGACTAATTTCACGTTATTCCATTTTTATTTCCAATAAAATTTTTATAGTACTTATTCCTCTGTGCATTATTCTTTTTGTAAATTTTTATGAAATCAGTTAATCATGGGCAGCATACATTATTGAATAAGAAAATTTATAAGATTGTATAACATTTAATTTACATTTGGAATAAATTATAATTTTTCTATGGAATATTTATAATCTAATGAAGACAAAAGACAATCAAAATATATAGATGGACATCTTAAAATTTATGTTTTTTTTTAAGTTGCAGAAATGATTCTGCCTAAGTTTAAAAATGCCTAAGTTTAGAAATGCTTTAAGAGAAATTATGTAACAAGAGAAAGTTGAAGAACCATTTAGGAATGGACAAAATCTATGCTTATTTCAGAAATTAAGATAAAAGACTTGTATTAATTCTTTTTATTGTATTATTATCATTTTTGAGACAAAGTCTTTCTCTGTAGCCCAGGATGAAGTGCAGTGGTGCGACCTCAGCTTGCTGTAATCTTGATTCCCAGGTTTAGGCGATCCTCCTGCCTCTGCCTCCCGAGTAGCTGGGGTCACAGGCACATGCCACCATGCTTGACTGATTTTTGTATTTTTAGTAGAGATGGAGTTTCACATAATGACCAAGCTGGTCTCAAACTCCTGGCTTCAGGTGATTCACCCATTTTGGCTTTTCAAAGTGCTGGGATTACAGGCATGAGCCATTGTGCCTGGCCGTTGTATTAATTTTCTGTGACCAACTACTTTAACAGATTGCTACAAATTTAGTGGCTTAAAGTAACACAAATTAATTATAATTCTGTAGCTTCAGAAGTCTGATCAAGGTTTGAGCAGAACTATTTTCTTTATGGAAGTGTTAGGGAGTATTCTTTCCCTTGCTCTTTTCAACTTTGAGAGGCTGCACACGTTCCTTAGCTTGTGGCCCCTTGCTTCATCATCAAAGTCAACAAAATCCGGAAAAGTCCTTGTCACACTCACTTCTCTTGTTCCACCTCTTCTATGTCCCTCTTCTACTTTCAAGGATCCTTGGGATTTCATTATTCTCAACTACCCACAGATACTGAGGATTACAACATTTATAGATAATATCTATACATAGTATATATCATATGTATAATATATATCTTAGATACATATTACATATAATAAATCTATGATACGTATAATTAAACATATAATAGTATATATGTATATACTATTATATATAATATATATTTTAATTATATATATAAAATATACAAAATACATATATAATATATATTTCAATTATCTCTCTCTCATGCTACCTTGCAGACATACCTGCTTCCCCTTTTGCCATGATTGTAAGTTTCCTGAAGCCTCCCCAGCCATGTGGAAATGTAAGTCATTTAACGCTTTTTCATTTACAAATTACCTAGTCCTGGACAGTTCTTTATAGCAATGTGAAAATGGACGAATACAATGGCTAAAAGATTACAAAGACAAAAGATTACAAGCGTTGGTACCATCTGGAGAAAAGAGAACCCTTGGACAGTGTTGGTGGGATTGTGAATTACTATAGCCATGATGGAAAACAAGAAGAAGATTCATCAAAAAATTACACATACATCTACCATATGATTCACCAATTCCACTTCCAAATGTATAGTATGTCAAAAAGAGTTGAAATCAGTATGTGGAAGAGCTATTTGGCTCTCCCATGTTTATTGCAGCCCTATTCACAATAGCTAAGATGTGGAATCAACCTGTGTCAACTGACAGATTAATGAAGAAAATACATATACACACACACCCCCATACATACACATACACACACACGGAAACATTTTCAACCAGCCTTTAGAAAAAAGAATATCCTGCTGTTTATGACAACATGGATGAACCTGAAGGATGTTATGCTAGGTAAAATAAACCAGACAAAGACAGACAAATATTGCACAATCTTACTTATAGGTGGAATCTAAAAATTTTGAAGTCACAGAAGCAGAAAGTCAAATGATAGTTACAGAGGCTAGGGGAGGAATGGCAAATGATAAAACGTGAGTCAAAGAGTACAGTGTTTTGGTTATATTGGAAGAATCAGTTCTGGAGATCTCATGTACAATTTGTTGAAAATAGTCAATAATAGGACAGATATACACTAAAATTGCTAAGACCATAGATTGTAAATGTTCTCACCACAGAAAAAGTACATGGGGTGATGGCTATGTTAATTAGCAGCTTGATTTTATCATTTCACAGTGTACATATATACAAAAACACCAGCTTATATATCATAAATATGTACAATTTTTATTTGTCAATCTTCCCTTAATAAAAACTGAAACTAATTCGAAATACTTTTCTAGAAAGCCAAAAAGTGTAAAACATCAACATCAAAACATTTCAGTTAATATGAGCAAGTATGGTGTTATGGAGAGATGAAATAGTTTCACTGAAAATATGACATAAACAAAAATGACTATGCTATTTAATTTAGTATTGCATTGAAATATTTTTTAACATAACTACACAAGAGCAACTGTTACCCTATTTAACTGATGTTGAACGTATTTTAATAGCATTTTCTTAGTTCTAAATCCTCAGTGAAACATGTATAAGGGTCATCAAAGTTGCCTCAGATTCATACAGTTTATACATTTGAACAGTGAAATGTAGTTATGATATATTCTTTTGAATTAATAACACTCTCCTTAACATTGATTTAATTTGCATTTGTCTGTTGTGTGATTTATTATATAGCCTCTGGAAATAGATTCACAATGGGAGGAAGTCGGAGAGCAAATATAAGTGCGTGAGATGGTAATTTCAGTTCATTTCATTAATCTACATTGCCTCCTAATGTTTAGTAAGATTAAGACCATATGAGGTTTTCAATTCCTTCTTTTGACATTTGTTTATGAAATATTCATGATGTTCAGTTTATGCATAAGACATTGTGTCTTGTAGGTTGTAAACATAGTAATTAAGATGATACCGTCTCTGTGATGAAGTAGGTTGGACCCTAGGAAGACAGAGAAAAAAATGAAGAGCCATTTAGAATAAGATATAAAAGAGAGAGCGTTTTCAAGATTCAGCAGCAGAATATTTTTGTGTGTGTGGTGCACTGGGGTGTTTTGGGTAACAGTTTTTTTCTTAAAGGAAGTGTCATTAAATGGAACAATGTCTAGTGAATTAGATTTTGACCAGCAAAGAAGCTGAGGGTGTAGGTAAAAGAAGAAATGGCTTCAACTGCTGGTGGACAGAAGAGAAAAGGCTAATGAAAAATCATATGGATGTCTCTAAGGGAAAGGGTTATAGTTCAGGTAGCAGGAATATATGATGCAATAAGGGAAAATTTGGAAGAAAAGCTGGTGAAAGCTGGTTGAGTTTCTGGAATCTTGGCCTTTAAGTGTTCAGCTGACAATTTGTTCAAGAATGAAGTATTGAGATTGCTTAGCAGAAACATAATATAATCAATAGTATTGTATCAACGGTGGGAGGACTGTTGAACAATGGGGAGAGATCTAGTAGCAGAAAGGCCAGAATTTATCTAGTCAGTAGATCATATAACCTTGAATTTCATGATGATAATAAACTGAAAAATAATAGAAGTTGAGTAAGGGGTATAGTTGAGAATAACTGCATAAACAGATTAACAATGGACTGGATCTGATGAGGTGAAAGAGGAGAGAGTGGGGATACCTAGAAATAATACCAAAGGTCTGAACCAAGGAAGTAGGAAATCGATCACCTGAGGTCAGGAGTTTGATCAGCCTGGCCAACATGGTGAAACACCATCTTTACTAAGAATACAAAAATTAGCCAGGTGTGGTAGCACACTCCTGTAATCCCAGCTACTCAGGAGGCTGAGACAGGAGAAATGCTTGAACCTACGAGGCAGAGGTTTCAGTAAACTGAAATCGCACCACTGCCCTCCAGCCTGAAGGACAGAGCAAGACTCCATCTCAAAAAGAAACAAACAAAAAAAAAACAAGACAATTATTTAATTAGAAGTAGAAATGTTTGGAAATCTTGATGGTTTATTATGTAGGCAGGTGACTTTGTCTTGGATATGTTGAGGTATTAATAGGTATTTATGGAGATAGTATTTATGTGTTTCATATTTATTTACTTTTTATTTTCATAGGTTCATAGGTGTAAATATTAATTTTTGATACAGGCATACAAAGTGTAATAATCACATCATAGAAAATGGGGTAAAATTCCTCTCAAATATTTATCCTTTGTATTACAATCCAATTACACTGTAAGTTAAAAATGTACAATTAAATCATTTTGACTATAGTCATCCTGTCGTGCTGTCAAATACTAGATCTTACTCATTCATTGTTTTTTTTCTTTTTTGTATCTGTTAACCATTCCACCCACTCTGTTGCTCCTTCCCACTACCCTTCCCAGCATCTGATACCCATCCTTCTACTTTATCTTCATGAGTTCAATTGTTTTGATTTTCAGATCCCACAAATAAGTGAGAACATGTGATGTTTGTCTTGCTCTGCCTGGCTTATTTTACTTAATATAATGACCTCCAGTTTCATTCATGTTGTTGTGACAGGATCTCATTCTTTTTAATGGCTGAATAGTACTCCATTGTGTATTAGTACCACATTTTCTTTATCCATTCAGCTGCTGATGGACACTTAGATTGCTTCCAAATCTTGGTTATTATGAACAGTGCTGCAACAAACATGAGAATGCAGGTATCTCTTTGGTATACTGATTTTCGTTATTGTGGGTTTATACCCAGCAGTGGGATTGCTGGGTCATATGGTAGCTCTATTTTTAGTTTTTTAAGGAACCTCTACACAGTTCTGCCTTGTATTTGCATTAATTACATTCCCACCAACAGTGTATGAGGATTTCCTTTGTTCCATATCTTGGCTATCATTTAGGATAAAAGTCATTTTTACAGGGGTGAGATAATATCTCATTGTAGTTTTGACTTGCATCTCTCTGATGACCAATGATGTTGAGCCCTTCTCATATGCCTGTTTGCCATTTGCATTCTTTTTTTTTTTTTTAGAAATGTTTATTTAGATCTTTTGTACATGTTCAATTCAGATTATTATTATTACTTTTTGCTATTGCATTATTTCAGCTCCTTATACATTCTGATTATTAATCCTTTTTCAGAAGGAAGTTTGCAAATATTTTCTCCCATTCTGTGGGTTGTCTCTTCACTTTGTTGATTGTTTCCTTTGCTGTGCAGAAGCTTTTTAACTTGATATGATCAAATTTATCCATTTTTGTTTTGGTTGCCTGTGTTCTAATGTTGTGGTGTTTCCCCAATATTTTCTTTTAGTAGTTGCGTAGTGTGAGGTATTAGATTTCAGTCTTTAATCCATTTTGATTTTATTTATGTATACGGCAAGATATAAGGGTCTACTTTTATTCTTCTGCATATAAATATCCAGGTTTCTTGGCATCATTTATTGAAAAGACTATCTTTTCCCTAGCATATGTTATTGGCACCATTGTCGAAAATTAGTTCACTGTAGATATGTGGATTTGTTTCTGTGTACTATATTCAGTTCCATTGGTCTATGTGTCTGTTTATGCAAATACCATGCTGTTTTGGTTACTATAGTTCTGTGGTGTAATTTGAAGTCAGATAATGTGATTCCTCTAGATTTTTTTTTTCTCCCTCAGGATATCTTTGGCTATTCTGAGTCTTTTGTGGTTCTGTATAAATTTGGGGATTGTGTTTTCTATTTCTGTGAAGAATATTATCAGTATTTTTATAAGAATTGCATTGAATCTGTAGATTGCTTTGGGTGATATGAACAGTTTAACAATATTGATTCTTCCATTCTACAAACATGGAATACCTTTCCATTTTTTTGCATGTGTGTCCTCGTAAATTTCTGTCATCAGTGTTTTATAGTTTTCATTATAGAGTTCTTTGGTTTCATTATAGAGTTTTTTGGTTAATTACTAAGTATCTTATTTGTGGCTATTGTAAATGTATTAGCTTTTTAGTTCTTTTTCAAATTATTCATTGTTGGCACATAGAAATGCCATTACTTTTAATGGCAAAAACTGCAATCACTTTTACACCAACCTATTATCATCTACAAACAAAGAAATTTGATTTCTTCCTTTCTTTCCTTTCTTCCTTGTCTGATTACTCCATCTAGGGCTTCCAGTACTATGTTGAATAACACTGCTGAAAGTGGGCATCCTTGTGTGTTCCAGATCTTAGAGGAAAGGCTTTTAGTTTCTCCCATTCCATATGATACTAGCTGTGGGTCTGAGGTATATAGCTTTTATTATGTTATGTTCCTTATGTATTCATTTTTTGAGCGTTTTTGAGGGAATATATTCTCTTCCCGGGTCCACAAGGGGGCATGGTTTCAAAGGCAAGAACTTCCCAGTGCCATACCTCCACCCACTTCTCCATCTGGAAACGTAGAGGCCTTTAACTTTTGCACGTGCAGGAAGATAGACTGCCCAGGTGAGCTTCCTTTGTTTAGCAAAGCCCATGAGAAGTTATGAGAGGACTGTGAGCCAAACAACAAATCAGATGTCAGAAATCAAAGATCAATCACCACTCCAGCAGAAGTTTAAAGGAACTCCTTTCATAGGACAGAAAGCTTGAATGGGGCGGGAATATCTCCCAGGTTAAAAGTCCCTTTCTCCCATATCTGAGCGAACTCCATTTCTGGATCCCCTCTCACCACAGCATGGGAGCTCACTCTATCTTCTTCTTTCTCCTTTTTTCTCTTTCTCTCTGCCTAGATAAATAACTTTCTGCAAAACCCTTTGAGGTCTGATATTTACTGAAACAAGCTCACCATGCCCTGTGGGGTCCTCTCCCCCATTCTTGGGTGAGTGAGGGACCAAATCCCAGAAGAACACATCTATCCTATCAGGGACCTGAGCCCATCATTCACAATTTGGTCACATTTTTATTATAAAAGGATGTTTAATTTTATCAAATATTTTTTCAGCATCAATTGAAATAATAATATGCTTTTGTCCTTCATTCTGTTGATATGACTTATCACATTGATTGACTTGCTTGTGTTGAGCCATCCTTGTACCCTTAGGATAAATCCCACTTGGTTGATGAATGATCTTTTTAATGTGTTGTTGAAATATAGTGTATATTCACTATATTCATCAAATATAGTGGCCTGTAGTTTTCTTTCCTTGATGTGTCTTTGTCTGGTTTTGGTATCAGGATAATACTGACCTGGCCTCCTAGAATGAATTTGCAAGTATTATTTCCTCCTCTATTTTTCAGAATAGTTTGAATAGAATTGGTACCAGCTCTTTAAATATTTGGTAGAATTCAGCAGTGAAGTCATTGGGTCTGGGATTTTTCTTTGCTGAAGATTTTTAATGACAATTTTAATCTAGTTACTTGATGTTGGTTGCTCAGGTTTTGGATTTCTTCATGATTCAATCTTGGTAGGTGGTATGAGTTTAGAAATTTATCCATTTCCTCTAGATTTTCAAATTTATTAGAATATAGTTACCCATAGCAGCCACTAATGGTCCTTTGAATTTCTCTGTTTACAGTTGCAATGTCTTCTTTGTCATCTCTGATTTTATGTATTTTGTCTGGCTAAATAAACAAAGATAAACAATTTTGTTTATCTTTTTAAAAACCCAACTTTTGTTGATCTTTCATATTGTTTTCTTCATTTCAAATTCATTAATTTCTATTCTGATCTGTATTATTTATTTTCTTCTATTAATTTTTGGTTTGCTCTTGCTTTTCTACTTCCTTATGATGCATTGTTAGGTTATTTGGTTCTTCCTCTTTTTTTGTATGCACTTATTGTTATAAATTTTCCTCTTACTGTGTGTCAAACACTATGCTAGGCACTGGAAGTTCAGAAATTAATATGATATTCAGTTTTTGATCTCCCAGAAGTAAAAGTCTAGCTAATAAGACAGAAAATAAGTATGTTTGGTTGATTTCAAAAATGGTCACACATTTGTCTCTCCCATCTAAAAGTATTGTTTAGTTAGATAGTCCTTGAATTTAATTTGGACATATGACTTGTTTTGGCCAAGGGATCATTAGCAAATAGCACAATAAAGGCTTACAAAAAGTGTATGCATTGTGTACTCTTGTTTTTAAAACTCTAACATTGACATACAAAAAAGTCTGGACTAGTCTGATGAAGGATGAGAGACATATGACTGAGTCATTCCTAATGCATTGGCCAACAGTATGCCAATTGCCAGAATTGTAAGGGAGGCCATCCTTGATTATCAATTTACCAACTTATCCTTCAGCTGTCACAGAGACAGGAGACAGCCTAGTGGGGTTCTGACAAGTAAGCCCAGACCAGGGCAATCATCTGGCCAACCCAGAGAATTACGAGCTAAGCATGGTTTTGTTCTTTTGGTCCACTAGGTTTTGAGGTACTCAGTTGCAAAGCAAAAGTTAACTGATAAGATATATACATTCATATATATGTACTGTTGATTTTGTCCTTCAGTGATTGACCTGTACTCCTTAAGTTGCTGACTACCTTATCCCGTAATCTCAATTTCTTGCATCCCACTCTCTGGCCACCACTTATTTTTCCATCTCAAGCTTTCTATGTCCTGTCACTAGAAGTCTTATAACTTACCATGGTCTATTTCACTCACCTCCATTTACTCATCTCCTTAATGTCCTCAATTCCATTCCTATTTAACTTGAATTCCATTGCCAGCCATGGAAATCTCTTGGTTGCACATACTCTAACCTGACTCCAGCCCCTCCTGTTTAGTCTTAACATCATACTTGCTTGCATAACAGTCTATGTATATGTATCTTTACAATCAGACTTGCCGTTATCAATTTGCTATGTGTGATTTTTACTAGACAGCACCTTTGTTTGCCTCTAGAGTAGAGGTCTCATATTCTGTTACCCACTCAATAACAATATACTAGCATTTCTCTTTTTTCTCCTGCATTGTCAAGTTTCCACCTCCTCTTGCTTTGCTAAAGTGTTAGTGCAGATAAGAAACATCTAACACTTCTTAGGTAAACCCAGTCCAAATGTTTGCCACTATTACTCCATTGAAACTGCTCTTGTCAAATCACCAATAAACTCCATATAGCTAAATCTGACGATTAATCAGTATTAGTCAGCACTTTGTTAGCACTGTCTTTGTGTGAACAATGTTATCAGCCTCTTTACTCAGTTCTCAGGATATCTCTGAGTTTTTGCCATGAATAAGTGAACACTAAACTTTATTTTGCAAGTCTCTCACCTTCTCTTTGACCACATAATGTATTGTCTCATGGGTTCTCTCTTGCCTTCCTCAGCCATCCTTACTTCTCTCGTTTCTTCCCTACCTCTTTTCCCTTCCCTTTCCTCCCCTCCCCTCCCCTTCCCTCTCCTCCCCTCCCTTCCCCTTGCTTCTCCTCTCCTCTCTGTCCTACTTTTTCTTTTCTTTTGCCTTCCATTCGTTCATCTTCTCTAATCTATTGATATTCACATCCAAATGATCTTGTCTGGTATCATGACTAAATTCTATCTAAATGCTGACCAATTTCTAAATGTTTATGTCCAGATCACCATTTTCTCCTGAACTACAGACCCTTTAACTGCCACTGGTTATCACCAAACAAAAGTATTTTGACCCAGTATTTCCCAAACACGCTGCCTCCCCAAAGTTCCGGAATTCCCAGTCTTGTGCATCTTAGTCAAGGACAACTCCATCCTTGCAGAAAACTTTTGGTAATTTCGAATTGCTTTCTCTCACACTCAAATCCAATCTATCAGTAATTCTTTTGCATTATCCTTCAAAATGTATCAGGAAGGTAACCACTTTGCACCACCTCTACCGCTACAATTTGATCTAAGCAAAAATCACTCCTTATATGGATTCCTGAAATAGCTTTCTACTTAGTGTCTCTTTCCTCCAATGGCAGCCAGAGTTATCTTTTAAACAAGTGAGTCAGTCTCTGCTCAAAATCCTGCAAGCACTGATTTTTATTAATGAGAAAATAAGAGATATAAAAATAACCAGCAATGTTCTACATGATCTCCCTACCCATAGTATATTCATTCTCTGATCTCATCTCCTACAACCCCATTGCCCCACATCCAACAAGCTATTCAAGCAACAACCTCTTTGCTGTCCTTCCAAAACATCAGGGATCCAGAACCTTTGTATTCATTTTCCTTTAACTGGAAAGCTTTTCCTAAGTTAAAAACAAACATTGCTCAGTCTTTTTTATCTTCTTTAAGTCTTTTTAAGGAAGCCAGATTTCTATTAATGCAACTAGTTGCCTCTCATCCCTCCACCCCACTCTCCATCTCACATTGCTTGTTGTTTTAAATCCACACCAATTATCTTCTTCTATATTGCTATTCTATACAATTTCTTTATTAGATTTTTTGTTTATTATCATGGGCCAATTAAAACTTAAGAGTTCTACGAGCCTTTTTCTCCACTGATATAGCCTATGTGCCTGTAACAGTTTCTAGAACATAGAAGAACTCAACAGATACTACTTAATGGAATGTTGAATAAAGAACTATGTAGAAAGTAATAAGATGTTATGTTAGATAATAAAAGAGCAAGAACTTCTAGACACTTGAACTGTCAATACTCCTTGCATAACCTAACGTATCCATTTTTCTTCCTGGCAACCGACACTTGGAAAATATCTTAAAAATTAATATCTACATCCTTTGTATAAGCACTGCAGTTACAGCATTCCACAAGTCTTTCTGAATCCTCTTTTATGTGATGTAATGGGCATAGATGCTAATTTTTTGGTATTTGCCTGTTAATGTACAAATCAAATTATAAATTTAACCTAAAAATACTGGAGAATAGCCTCTTCACAAACTTTATAATGCCATCACCAAAGGCAGGTCACTGCCTCTGAAATAGCATAACCACATACAGTACAAATGGAATTACCAATTACCATTCAATTACCAAGGCACCTCTTGCTTGGTCTTTAAAGCAACATTGTGCATTTTTAAAAGGTCTATTTTTAAAACAGAGGTCTTAACAGCAACATAATTTATTTGAGAAGGTTTTAAAAATACACATGGCATTTATCTTTTCAGGATGTAGTGCTTTGTATGTAACAGCAATTATAAACAAAACAATTAAATCCCCTCAACAGAAACAAAAGCAGAAGCCTATAAGAGTTCAGTTCATCAGAAAATCTATTTATGTAGATTTCATTGAAGATCAGACAGTATACAAAGTGCAGTGTTCACTTTTAAGCCTTTCACACATTAATATCTCCCAACAAATTTACAAATTTGTGTTTCATGTTTTAAATAGGCATTCATAGTAGTTCATGACTGAGGGTGTCTAGGCAGACTTAGGTGTTTTGAGAGTGTTTACCAGGGAGCACCTTAAGTTTAGAAAGATCACATTTGGCCTTTGTAGCACAGTGTGTGTGCAAATAGGTTTCTTGTTCAAGCTTCTGCAACAAACTCTGGCAAAAGCTGCCTGCAAATTGGTTTCTAATAAGATTGCTTAAATGTGTTGCCACATGGGTATTCTGATCTAGCTTTACAAGCACTCCAAAAGATGCTGCAAAATGAATCAAAGAATCTGCCAGCAGTTGAGATGCAACCCCTAGGAAATGTCAAAGGCAGATTTCAGCCTAATGTTCTGATGAAATAGGGACATAGCCAAAAGAGTGAAACCCATGTGTGTTGTTTCAAAGGATCCTCTGATACACTGGTTATGTACTTAGGGGAGAGATAAGTAACAAGAATCCCCAGAGTTTTCCTTTTAGTGTGCATGCCTGCCTCTGTACTACTTTCCCAGGCACAATGACTGGTTCGCTAGCAGAGTCTGCATCATAAAACTCACCCAGTGTTCTTGGCCACAGGAAATCCCTTGAAGAAAGCAGAGACAGAGGCAAATACTCACATAGGCCCTCCCCTCTCTAAAAAAAAAACACAAACATTTTTTTCCCGAATACTAAATTAAAACAACATTAACTGGAAAAAAGCAGCAGAATTGTTTGATTCATGGGATATGATTCAAAACAGGACAAGGCAGAGTTATTTGCTTGGTTATAACAATGGTGTCCAATTGGGGATTAGGACATGGGTGAGAAGCTGTGGTGTGACGATGTATAGACAATCTTCAGGTTTCATTTTTTTTTTTCACATCAGCATGCAGGCGATCTGTTCATATGATTGGAAAAGTTCACAAGTCATTCAGGTAACCATGCTGAGTTTGAAGTTTAGAGTGACTGGCTTAATTCAGTGTCCTGTTCAAAGAACAGCAGCTGGTCTGGAATGGCAGTGATTACCTAATATTCATGAGAATATATGTAGAGGAAGATTTGGGTTAACTGCAAGATGTTATTTTCTTAAACTTTTAATTAAATAAAATATATTTTAAAAGTATATTTTAGCTGACAGCAATGACACATATATTCCTACCTACAACAAGCAGCTGTTAAGAGAAAAGTGAGGGAGAGGATTACATAAGGAAAAAGAAGCCAAATTTTCAATTAACTTAAAGGAAAACACATCATCTTTGAAACAACTTCCAAACATGAATTCTCGTGCAAAATCAAATATGCTTTACTTCTACAATTGCTGATTTTTTTAGAGTCGAACACTATCATTGTCAAAAATTTGTTTAACATATGGGTGCAAGGTACTATATCAATTTGATTAAGTTATGTTATGTTGAAGTAGAAAACTTAAAAATCTCAGTGACTTATGCTACAGGTTCATCAATGATAGGCTATGGATTTTCCAGAATGTCTTCCCTGCAGTGTTGGCACAACTTCTATATAAACTACATCTATGGTCATGGGAGAACAGTGAGGGCATGGCAAAGTATGTGCCGGCACTTAACATTTCTGCCAAGAAGTGGTAAGAACCCTTCTGTTCACATTTCATTTACCTAAACAAATTATAAAAACATTCTTGAGTTAAACAGAATTGTGTTGTATATTTAACCTGGAGGAAAGGATAATAAAATGTGATAAAGATTAAAACATCCTACTGTAAACTTTTCCAGAGCAAGCTAATATATTTAAAGAGATGGTAAAAATTACTAAAGTAGTTATTTAGATACAATTTAAACTATAAAGTGGTGTCAAGTTACAAGAAGCAGATGTCAAATGATAGACTAAGAATCTCCAAAAGTCTTCTCCTGCATGAAAGTATTGAGAATATTGGCTGAATTTTTACAAAATCAACTTTTCCCAAATTTGGGGAATTAATCAAAAGATTGCAATAACTCAAGAATAATCCCAGAATAATTCTGGAAAACATGACTACATCTCAAGTGAGTATAGCAAGTTTAGAGGCACTTTAAGTAAATCTTGCCCATCCCCTCTTGACATATTTTTGGTGGCCTTGAAAACTAACAGCCTTGCAGTTATAGTAACTATGAAAAACAACATCCTAGTAGCTTAGCAGTCGTTGCAAAGGACAAAATGAATTTGGAGTTACTCAAACAAGTCTATGCCTACACTAACGTGTATGAAAAGTCCCTGAACAACTTTATTCTTGTCTATACAGATATAACTCAGAACATGCTTTCAGCAAAAATAGTAATATCAAAGGCATTTGTCAAAAATAGCCCCTGGCAATTCTTTAACATCACCTAAACTTAAAGTAATGATACCAGTTGAGTCTAATAAGAGATTCATAAAAAAAATATTAAAAGGACAAATTGGAGAAAAAGATGTCAATAGTGGGCTTTGGAAAATTCTGACAATTTCTGAAAATTCAGAAGGTCACAGATATGTGCAGGACTGTTCAAATGTCCAAAAATCCCTAATGTCTCACTGATGGCTGACCTTGAAATTCTGCATAAATAGCAAGTGAAAACTAAGGCAGAGTTGTAAACTGCCTGGTCCACCCTCAGCAAGGCGGCAAAGCTCAAGGCATTTAGGGACCACTGAGTGGTCCAGCTAAAAGCTGACCACTAAGCTAACAGGGCAGAGATTTCAGTTGCTGAATATAACAAAGAATAATAACTTTACAGAAATAGTCCAAACAAACAAAAAAGAAACAATAAACATCAACAATCACAATCCCTGAGTACGTGTGTAAATCTGATTTTCATAGATGTCACAACATGTTATTTAAAATGTTTAGTTTTCAAAGCAAAAATAATTTAAGACACACAAAGAAGCAGAAAAGTGTTGCCCATTCTCACACAAAAAGATTCTGTTAATAGAAACCATCCTTTGGTAAGCCAAGATCTTAAACTTAAGACATACTTTAAATCAGCTTTTATAAATATGTTAAAATAACTAAAGAAAACTATGTCTAAAGAAAGAAAGGTAGGTATGAAAATGATGTCTCATGAAACAGAAAAAACTTTAAAGAGAGGGCAATTATAAAAAAAGAAACCAATAGAAATTCTGTAGATAAAAACTACAATAAATGAAGTAAAAACATTGACTTGAGGAGCTCAACAATTCATTTTAACTGGCCAAAGAGAGTATCAGTGAATACGAAGATATGTAAGTTGAGATTTTGCTTTTTTGACAGATAGAAGAAAATGTAACAGGAAATGTACAAAGCCTTATAGATCTTTTAGAAACTAAAAAGTATGTCAACATATGTGCAATGGGATTTTCAGAAGAAAAATCAGGAGAGAAAAGAGGAAGAAAGAAAATTTGAAAATTAGTAGCCATCGTCTCAGGATTTATGAAAAATATTAATCTATACATACAAGATGATCAATGGACTCCAAGTAGGATATACTTAATTGATCTAAATTTAGGCTTGTCATAGTCAAATTCTTGAAAAGGAAATACAAATAAATAAACTTAAAAGCAGAAAAAAAACCATGGTATATAATGTAAAAGTGATTCTCAATAAAATTAACACCTAACTTCTCATCAGAAACAATGGAGTTCAGAAGTCCATGGAATGACATATTCAAAGGGCTTTGGAAAAAAAAAAAAAGAGTGTTAGCAAATAATTCTATATCCAGCAAAGTATCCATTAAAATGAAGGAGAAATTAGGTATTTGCAGATACACCAAAACCAAGACAGTTAATTACTAGCAGACCATCTCTACAACAAAACTAAAGGGAGGCCTTTAGGCAGTAAAGGACACTAGATAATAATTTAAATCTTCAGAAAAAATAGGAAACATCAGGAAATGTAACTATATGCATAAATACAAGAGCAATGAGAAATTCATTTTTGTTTGGAAATACTGACTTCTGCATCGCTTATATGACAACTACATAAAGCAATAATTATTAATCTGTATCGATTAGTATGATGCACAAAGATCTAATTAGTATGTCAGAAGCAGAACAAAGGAAGGGTGAAAATAGAACTATATAAGAGCAAGATTCATGTATACTGGAGCAATTAAGTTGATATTATTCAAACTTAACATTTTAAGTTAAGGTGTTAATTTTAACCTTTAAGAAAATTGCTAAAAAAGTAACTAGAAAAGTACAATAAAAGAAATGAGAGGGAATTTAAATGAATATATTAGAAATTTAACATCAAAGATGGCACTAATAGACAACTATTGGAAGAAAAATGACATAACACATAGAAACAAATTGGCAGTCATAAATCCTACCTTAAAAATAAATATGTTGAATGTGAAGCACTAAACATTACAATAAAAAGGCTGATATTGTTCAATGAATAAAAAACAACATGTTTCAACAATATGCTGTCTAGAAGATATGACACACATTAGATTCAACAACACAAATAAGTTGAAAGTAAATAGATGTAAAAAACACCACATAAAAAGTACTGAGCAGAAAGCTTGAGTGGCTATACTAATAAGAGACAAAATGTAAATTATTTCTAACAATAAAAGAATAAAATATATAAATAAATTTGACAAAAGATGGGTAAGGATACTATCTAAAAACTATAAAATATGAAAGAACTTAACATCTAAATAAATGACAAGACAGCCCATGTTGTAATTTAGAAGCCAAAATATTATTAGTGTATCACTACTTTCAACATTAATCTATAGATCTATGCAGTCACTGTTAAAATACCACTGGTTTTTTGAAAATTGATGAGACTGCAAAAATTATATAGAAATGAAAGAAACTCGGACTAGTCAAAACACTTGAGAGAGTAGGAATAAACTGTTACATTAATGGCATAATTTATTTTGACAATATTGAAAAGATCTTCAATGGAAATAAAAAAGTCTTTTCAGTAAATAGTGCAAGACAACTGTTTAGCTACATGCAAGAGAAGGAAATGAAAACAAATCTCCCAAATACTAACCTGAAATATACCAAAGACCTAAATGTAAGATCTCAAGCTATAAAGCTCTTAAAAGAAAACGTTGGTGTAAGTCTTCATTATCTTGGATTGGACAGTGATTTCTTACATATAATACCAAAAGCAGAAATGACAAAAGCAAAAAATATATAAATATGTTGAACTTCATCAAAATTAAAAACTTCTGGTGCTTCACATGACACCATTCAGAAAGTGAAAAGTCAGTCTATGCAGTGGATAACAATATTTGCAAATCCTGTATCTGATAAGTGCCTTGTGTCTAGAATATCTAAAGAACACTTTCAGCTTAAAAACAGAAAGACAAATAGCCAGTTTAAAACTAGGTAAAGAATTTAAATAGAGATTTATCCTGAAAAAGTTAGACAAATATTCAATAGACACAAGAAAATGTGATGGTTTCTTTTATATGTCAACTTCCCTGGATTAAGGAATCCCCAGATAGCTGGCAAAACATTATTTCTCTGTGTGCTAGTGAAGATGTTTCTGAAACAGATTGGCATTTGAATTAGTAGACAGAGTAAAGAAAATCTATCCTCTCCGATGTGGGTGGGCA
Organism: Cacajao melanocephalus; assembly: GCA_963573385.1. NCBI lineage: Eukaryota > Metazoa > Chordata > Mammalia > Primates > Pitheciidae > Cacajao > Cacajao melanocephalus. The sequence goes on from CAUYLG010029329.1 coordinate 32,073, forward strand.
TCATTCAATCTCTTGAGGGCTCAGATCAAAGAGGCAGAGAAAAGATGAAATTCCTCTCACTTCTGGAGCTGGGACAGGCGTCTTCTGCACTTGGACATAAGAGCTCTGCTTCCTTAAGACTCCAGAATGTACACAAGGGCCCCTTTCTCACCCCTTTCTCTCAGCCCTTTGGCTCAGACTGAGAATTACACTATTGGCTCTCCTGGTTCTTAGGCCTTTGTACATTACAGAATTATGCCACTGCCTTTTCCAGTTTTCCAGCTTGCACACAAAATACCATGGAACTTCCATAATCATGTGAGCCAATTTCTATAATAAATTCCCACTTGCATATCTATATACACCAATCCTATTGGTTCTGCTTCTCTAGAGAACATTAATACAAGATGATGATCAATATTATTAATCATTAAAAAATGTAAATCAAAATTTATTTTATACCTACTAGGATACCTAAATAAAAAAAAAAGCAAAATAACAAGGGTTGACCAGGGTTTAGAGAAATTGCAACTCCCATACTTTGATGGTGGAAGTGTAAAATTATGCAACCACTTAGCAGTTCCTCAACATATAAAGCACAGATTTACTATATGACCAAGCAATTCCACTCTTAGTTATGTTCCCAAGAAAATTGAAAATATATCTATTCAAAAAAACTGTCTTTATATACCTATTCATATACAAATTTGAGTGTTCAAATTAACTATAAACTCAAAATTAATCCAAATGTCCAGCAACTAATGAATGAATAAAAAAAGTTACATCTATAGAATTAAATAATATTTATATGTAGAAAATGAACTACTGATACATGCTACAGCATGGATGAACCCTAAAACATTATGCTAAGGGAAAGAAGACAGATATTTTAAATTTTACACCATTTTTATCATTATTATTATTTGAAAAATTATTCTATCATTATTAGTTTTAACCAGATTATATTTATTGATCATATTTTCTTTGGCAAGGTTAATTAATTTTCAGTTTAAATGACATACTATGGGGGAATTCTTGATTTATCATTGTAAAAGGCTATACTAATATTTATTATTTAATATATTATGACCTTTTATTGTTATGCAGTTATTTTGAAAGTTTCTGTCAACATTTTTAATGATTAAGAAAGAAAACAGCAAAACCCTAGTGAATCACATGGTGTAAAATTTTAAACTACAATTATTACACTTGGGGGAAATTTTTACTTGAAAATACAGAAACATAAAAACTTTAAGGATTAAACAGGCAACTTAAGATTTAGTAATTCTTTCCCCACCTATCCTAAAAATATCTAAAACATTTCTCCACTGCCAGAAGGAATCTGGGAAATTTTTATTGCCCTAGGGAAAAAAAAATCCTTTCCACATGCTGTATTATAAAACTGTTTAAAGTTAAAGAGCTTAATTAATGTAAAAATAATTGCATAAATCAGTATAGGCTACGTTGTCAAACAAGAAACATTTTTTCTCACATTCACACATGTTTCTCACGAATTTCAGGGCTCTGTCCACCTCTTCCCTTACTGCAACCTAGACTGATGGGAAAGTCATCTTTTCAAATATTTTTTATCATGTGCCACAGAGAAAGATTTGTGAATTGTTTCAAGTATAAATATCATAAAACAACTAAAAGGAAAATATATGCAAGTATTTATATGAGTTATGGGAAAGTATATTTTAGAAATATAATGATAAAATAATAAATTTGGCCATATTAAACATAAATTGCATAAAATTAAAATATTATGAAGTAAATTAAAATGCAACTGACTAGTAAATAAAATACAACATATGAAACAGAGATGCCTAACTACTTTAATCTATATTGGTTTATATTAAGTAAAATACTAAAACCTTTAAAAAACCTCAAATAATATAAAAACAGAGTCTATTTACTAATGAAATGAAAATGTGACAACATATGAATCATTTAAGTTTATTAGTGATCAAGTAAATACAACACAAAACAATGTAAAACATTTTATTATGATTTACAAAAGAAATGAAAATCTGACTAAACATATGAAACATTTAATTTTCTTAGTAATCAAATAATTACAACATAAAACAATAATGTAAAACTTTTTAATGATCCAAATGGTGAAGATTAAAAAGATTGCTAATAACACAAGACCTCATTCCTGACTTTCTAAATATTATAACACTGTATCCATTTGCTTATATTTTCACATCTCCATTCTTTCTCTAGAACATACACCTAATAGCAAGAACCTCATCTAATATTTCACTACTGTCTTCTTATTGCCTGGAACTATGTCTGGGCTTTATGCCCTTCAGTCTGTACAATGGAAAACATACTTCCATTCTATCAAAGTTTATTTCTCAGTCTCACAAACTTTCCTACAGGCTTATGACACTCTCCAGAGCAGCAGTCCCAACTTTAAAGGCTGCTCTGCCCTTGAAGAACATTAATATCATCAACATACATACAGAACCATCATGGCAAGTGAGGAAAGCACAGAGGTGATTAGGATTTTCTGACATCTTTTTACTCAAAAGTGACGCCTTTTATTCCCCCTTATAATTTTTGCCCAAAGTAAGCCATATGGCCATACCCACAAGGAAATAAAACCTGAAATACACAGGTGTACTAGAGTATGTGTTCAATATATCGTTTTTTCAAATGCCTGACGGAATATTCTACACTGGGTCTCCAAGACTTCTAACATTACAGCAATAAAAGGGGATGCTGACACAGATGGCGCTACCCACCCTCTCTTCACTATTATAAACACAATTCAGAAAATGTAATTATCCCCAACAGAAACAAAGGAGGCAAAGTGGGAGCAGTAAAGAGAAGCTGTTATGTAGTCTTCTATAGAGATGTGTGTCAGTACAGGCAGAAGAATTTTGTGGCTAGGTTTCTAAATTCCAAACAGAATTGTAAACATGTCATGGTACTATGAAAGGACTGGGAAGAAAAATAAGTATTTTTTTTTAAATTTACACTAGGCCTATATTTGGAAATCATGTTTGTATTAGCCAGGGTTCTCCAGATAGACAAAACCAATAGGATAAATAAATATTAGGTTGGTGCAAAAGTAACTGTGGTTTTTGCCATTACTTTTAATAGGTAAGTATAGATGTGGACATAGATACAGATCTATGATAGGGGTTCTAGTAGGATAATTGGCTCACATGATTATCTAGGCTGAATTTACATAAACAATTAAAATACAAGCCAAAGCTTAAGCCTCATTTTTATAAATCCTGGTATAGAATTATTTTTATTCGAATACAAAATTATAATTTTGATGTTTTCATAAGTTTATGTGTAGAAAATATAATGGTGAAATAGAACATTCACTTACAATTTTGAGGTCATTTTTCAGCTTTTAAGTTATGAAAATAAAGAGGAATTAAAGAGAAATGATAATTAGCAGTAGGAGAAAATACTATATAACAATTCAAAAATTTTCAAAAATTACCCAGATCTTACCAATGTATCAGATAACAGTACCAAATATCAGTATATTTCAAAATGTTAATAATAAAAATAGGACAATATAAGATTAGCTGAGGAAAAAAAACAAAGTCTCATCCAAAATTCATAGCTCAAAAGGGATTTGAAAGCAAGCATAAATTTGGGGCAGGAAGTGAGAAAAATTACTTTCCAGATTTTTGTGGTTAAATCTGAGAAACTATGATTTAATACATTCTAACTTATTTTTAAGAATGCTGAAACATCTAATTATATTGTCCAGTGCATTGCAGACAGTTGCTAAATATACCTTTTTGAAAAACTAAGGTCAGAAATAATAAATTCTGTATAAATAAGTCATTATAATTCACTTTGGGTAAAAAAAAGTACTCTCTTCTGTATGGTTTATTTTTCCTGATAGAAAAAATAGAAAAAAATATTCATCTAGCAGTCACAATGGACCAGGAGCTTGTTCAGGTGATGAGGCACTCATGAAACAGAGTAGCCAGGGCAGAGACTGCTGATGCTCCCGGGAATTTATTATCTTCATTTTCCCTGAGCCACAGAACCTTGAGTTCTCTCCACAACCTATCACTGTGGATTAGCTGGGCACGTGGTGACCTAATTTAGAGAATAGAGTCCTTGGCCTCCATTTAAATGATGTGTGGCAGCACTGGAGTAACCTTCAACCAGTGAAAGGTAAGCAAAAGCAAGAGATGTGACTTCCACATAAATCCTAACAAAATTGTTTTTTGGATTTCAAGTGACTTGAAGGAACTCTTTGTGTGTGTGTCTGCGTGTGTGTGTGTGTGTGTTTGTACTTTAAATAAAACAGTTTTATTGAGGTGTGATTGACATGAAATAAACTGCAAGTATTTAAAATATACACTTGGTAAATTTTAACATATGGTTTTATGTACTTGTGAAATCATCACCACATTCAACAAACATAACCATTGTCTCCAAAAGTTTCCTTCTACCCTTTTGCAATCCCATCTTCTTTTCCAACCTCACTTCTCTCTTCTCCTCCATAAACAACCTTTTCTCTAACTGTAAAACAGACATGGTGTCGGCGAGATAGCCTTGATCCCTTGTTCAATACAACCCTTAAGAGGATGCCACAAGTTTAACATAGAAGGAACCTGAGTCCTTACATAATTGCATTAGTGGTTTAAATACACTTTGCCTACTTGTCTCTCCACTGCCATGTGAGTGGAAAAAAATGATATAATTGAATAGGTCCACTCCATTTTCTGTTTTTGTTTTTTTTTTTTTAATTACCTACACCACTAACTAGTAGAATTCTTTCTTCTTGGAGTTAATACTCTAATAAATAATTTGTTTAAAATTAAATCAATAAAATGTAGGCATATTTCTTACCAAGAAATTTCTTGTTTTATCTCCCTAGGCTCTCTGTTTTCATTCTTTTAAAAACTAAAAAATTAAGGTCCTCATGTTACTGTGAAATACTATTTGGTCAACATATTTCCAGAAAATGTGTCTTCATTATTTTTTTTGTATTTTCATGTTTGGGAAATTTTATTTTGAAAAGACTGATTAGCATTTATTTCCAGTGGGTTTTTTCCTCTTATAATTAGGCAAATTTAAATACATCTCTAAATCATAATGGCAATAGCAGGGCATGGTGGCACATGCCTGTGATCTCAGCTACTTGGGAGGCTGAGGCTGGAGAATTACTTGAACCCAGGAGGTGGAGGTTGCGGTGAGCTGAGATTGTGCCATTGCAGTCTAGCCTGGGCAACAAGAGTAAAACTCTGTCTCAAAAAAAAAAAAAAAATAATGGCATTAATTATTCACAGGGAAATCCAATGAAGTTTACCAGCATTTTTGACATACTTTCAAAGTGAATTTTCTCTGTCAAAAGATGTAGCTCACAACCAAAAACAAAAAAAAAGAAGGAAAAAGAAAAAAAGAAATATTCATAAAGATTAAAATAAGTGTATGTCATGACTCTACTAGTGTAGGAAATATTACTTTATGTCAGTCTCAAGTTCTTTTTATGTACATATCCAATTTCATTCAAATATGCTGCTTATAACATATAAATGTATAGATAAGATTGTACTTACAAAATATTTTTAAAAGTATAAAGATAAATACATCATATAAAAGTATATTTTATTTTAATATTCATTAAACTTATTTTAATAGCACTATTTAACTTATAGAAGGGGGAATAAAAATCTGCAGATTAGAGCAAGCTGGTTAAAGCATAGATTCTGGATCCAGAATTCCTGGATTGCATCCATTCCTCCCAGCAGTGTGACCTTGGCCAAGTTTATCTGAATGTGCTGTGCTTCAGTTTTCTCATTCATGAGGCGGGCAATAATAGAATCTTTTCTTAGTATGGCTGAGAAGATAAAAAACATTTTTCAATAAAACCACTTAGACCAAAAAAAAAAAAGAACAGATTGTGTCTGATTAGGATGAGGATGATTTGACTTACAAATTGATTCTTCCTAACCATGAGTGTGGAATGTTTCTCCATCTGTTTCTGTCCTGTCTTATTTCTTTGAGTAGTGGTTTGTAGTTCTCCTTGAAAAGGTCCTTTATGTTCTTTGTTAGTTGTATTCCTAGGTATTTTATTCTCTTTGTAGCAATTGTGAATGGCAGTTCGTTCTTGATTTGGCTCTAAGTCTGTTATTGGTGTATAGGAATGCTTGTGATTTTTGCACATTGATTTTGTATCCTGAGACTTTGCTGAAGTTGCTTATCAGTTTCAGGAGATTTTGGGCTGAGATGATGGGGTCTTCTAAATATACAATCATGTTGTCTGCAAATAGAGACAGTTTGACTTCCTCCTTTCCTAATTGAATACCCTTTATTACTTTTTCTTGCCGGATTGCTCTGGCTAGAACTTCTAATACTATATTGAATAGGAGTGGTGAGAGAGGGCCTCCTTGTCTAGTGCCAGATTTCAAAGGGAATGCTTCCAGTTTTTGACCATTCAGTATGATATTGGCTGTGGGTTTGTTGTAAACAGCTTTTATTATTTTGAGATATGTTCTATCAATACCTAGTTTATTGAGAGTTTTTAGCATAAAGCGCTGTTGAATTTTGTCAAAGGCCTTCTCTGCATCAATTGAGATAATCATGTGGTTTTTGTCTTTGGTTCTGTTTATGTGGTGAATTATGTTTACAGACCTGTGTATGTTGAACCAGCCTTGCATCCCCGGGATGAAGCCTACTTGATCATGATGGATAAGCTTTTTGATGTGCTGTTGCAATTGGCTTGCCAGTATTTTATAGAAGATTTTTGCATCTATGTTCATCATGGATATTGGCCTGAAGTTTTCTTTTCTTGTTGAGTCTCTGCTGGGTTTTGGTATCAGGATGATGTTGGTTTCATAAAATGATTTGGGAAGGATTCCCTCTTTTTGGATTGTTTGGAACAGTTTCAGGAGGAGTGGTACCAGCTCCTCTTTGTATGTCTGGTAGAATTCGGCTGTGAACCCATCTGGACCTGGGTTTTATAGATTCAACACTATCCCCATCAAGCTACCAATGACCTTCTTCACAGAACTGGAAAAAAAACACCTTAAACATCATATGGAACCAAAAGAGAGTCCGCATAGCCAAGTCAATTCTAAGCAAAAAGAACAAAGCTGGAGGCATCATGCTACCTGACTTCAAACTATAGTACAAGGCTACAGTAATCTCAGCATGGTACTGGTACCAAAACAGAGATATAGACCAATGGAACAGAACAGAGGTCTCGGAGGTAATGCCACACATATACACCCATCTAATCTTTGGCAAATCTCACAAAAACAAGCAAAGGGGAAAGGATTCCCTGTTCAATAAATGGTGTTGGGAAAACTAGCTAGCCATGTGCAGAAAGCAGAAACTAGACCCATTCCTGACAGCTTACCCTAAAATTAACTCCAGATGGATTAAAGACTTATACATAAGACCTAACACCATAAAAACCCTAGAAGAAAACCTAGGCAAAACCATCCAGGACATAGGCATAGGCAAGGACTTCATGACTAAAACACCAAAAGCATTGGCAACAAAAGCCAAAATAGACAAATGGGACCTAAATAAACTCCACAGCTTCTGCACAGCAAAAGAAACAGTCATTAGAGTGAATCGGCAACCAACAAAATGGAAAAAATTTTTGCAATCTATCCATCTGACAAAGGGCTAATATCCAGAATCTACAAAGAACCAAAACAGATTTATAAGAAAAACCAAACAAGTCCATTCAAAAGTGGGGAAAGGATATGAACAGACACTTTTCAAAAGAAGACATATATGAGGTCAACAAACATATGAAAAAATTCTCATCATCACTGGTCATTAGAGAAATGCAGATCAAAACTACATTGAGATACCATCTCACGCCAGTTAGAATGGTGATCATTAAAAAATCTGGAAACAACAGATGCTGGAGAGGATGTGGAGTAATAGGAACAGTTTTGCACTGTTGGTGGGAGTGTAAATTAGTTCAACCATTGTGGAAGACAGTGTGGTGATTCCTCGAGGACCTAGAAATAGAAATTCCATTTGACCCAGCAATCCCATTACTGGGTACATATCCAGAGGATTATAAATCGTTCTTTTATAAGGACACAGGCACACGAATGTTCATTGCAGCCCTGTTTACAATAGCAAAGACTTGGAACCAACCTATATGCCCATCGATGATAGACTGGACAGTGAAATTGTGGCACATATACACCATGGAATACTATGCAGCAGTAAAAAACAATGAGTTCCTGTCCTTTGTAGGGGCATGGATGAACCTGGAAATCCTCATTCTCAGCAAACTGACACAAGAACAGAAAATCAAACACTGCATGGTCTCACTCATAGGCGGGTGTGGAACAATGAGAACACATGGACACAGGGAGGGGAGCATCACACACTGGGGTCTTTTGTGCGGGGAAATCGGGGAGGGCCTGCGGGGGTTGGGGAGTTGGGGAGGGATAACAGGGGGAGAAATGTCAGATATAGGTGATGGGGAGGAAGGCAGCAAACCACATTGCCATGTATGTACCTATGCAACAATCTTGCATGTTCTTCACATGTACCCCAAAACCTAAAACACAATTATATATATATATATAAAATATATATATATATAAAAATATATAATATATATATATATATATATATATAAAGAAAGAAACTAGATATTTACAATGAAGAGCTTAGGCAAGGGATACTTTTACTGTAAGATATTTCAGGACAGTTGCGATGTAATCATGAGTTTACATGAAAATAAGTAAAGAATGATAATTGTTAATTGTGTAATAAATAAAATTTTCTCAATCTGATAAAAAAACAAATTTTCAACTTTATAATGGTATGAAACAATCGCAATTTTGACATATAACATAGTATACACCTTATTACAAATAGGACTTGATTAGATGATTTTCCCCAACTGTAGGCTAGTGAACATGTGAGCATATTTAAGGTAGGATAGGCTAAGTGATGATATTCAGTAGGGCAGGATACATACATTAAATGTGTTTTCCACTTATAATATTTTCAATTTATGATGGGTTTATCAAGACATGATCTCAAAGTCAAGGAGTATCTGTACAAATGTTTTTTCTTTTTTCATTAAAATTATATACCTCCTTATATTACAAGTGACTTTTCATTTTAGCATGGTATGTCTCATCATATCTTGTGCTATGATAGAAAAAATTCTGACTGATTTACTCACTGTTAAATTAATTATCACACTTAGAATGGTGTGAAGATCTTACATTCTGCGTTAACTTTTTAAAACTGGAAAGAGTTACTTTTAACTAAGTTAGTACAGGAAATACAATTTTGAATTAATTTATACATTGCAAAGCAATGTTTATAGCAAAATGGTTCTAATCTTATAACACAGTTTGATTATGCATCAGTTTAATTTGTGTGAGCATCAATTTTTATTGTAATAATTTCCTATATTCTTGAAATATTTTGATCTTTTATATAATTTATATAATACGTTTCACTAGGAAAATGTTAAAAGTATTGAAAAGACACCAGGAATAATTTCCAGTCTGCTTGATTAAAAAATATATTATTTTAAAGCAATTATTTTACTCTGTTGGATATAGAATTACAAGGTGGTTCAGTAACAAGGAATTAATTTAGTTACTCTGAGTGTCCTTTAAAAAAAAACCTACTTATGTGCAAAAGTATTTATCTTTATAAATAACAATGTTTTGAGTTGAATATACACTGGCAAGTGCTTTGTTTATCAAAGGATGACCACTCAACCAGTGGGGAAACAATGATGTATTAGACTGTGGAGTACTACGTGGTCGAAAGGTACAGATTCTTGTCCAAGTTGGCCACTGTTAGCTTGGGGATCTGGAGAAGTGCTTTGATTTCCTCAGGGAATTAATGTCCATCTGTAAATTTCAGAGAATTGAACCAATAATTTTATTGTTTTAATCTGAAGCTTATCATTTTGATCATGATATCGTGTATACTAAGATTCCTGAGAGAAAAAAATAAGTAACTCAACTATGAACATTTTTGTCTCATTAGGTAATTACAATGAACATAATACAAAATTATCTTCATGAACCAGAGGTATTGTTGTGGACCTTGATCAGAGTATTAAGTTAAACACAATAGCAAATTTTAAAAAGACTGATGTATTTAAAACAACATATGTTTCTACAACAAATGGCCCAGGGCAGTTATAATTTTCATGCCTGCTTTCTCACTCTTTAGTGCCTTTACTTTTTATTATTTGTGTGTCTATCTCTGACACCATCTTTACTATCACATTTTAATAGATTTCACTCTGAAACTATATGAATTAAGAAAGGAGGAAAGTGATCTCTTGTAGAAAAATCAGTGAACCATTACTAGAACAAGTGGAAGGATGTATAGAATGCTATGGTTTGACTGTGTTCCCCCCAAAATTTAGGTGTTGTAAATGTGATAGTATTAAGTGGTGGAGCCTTTAAGAAGTGATTAGGCCAGGATGGCTCCTCTGTAATGAATGAGAGCAAGTGCCCTTATAAAATGGCTAGATGGAGGGAGTTTGTCTCTTTTGTCTTTGATTTTCTGTCACGTGAGGGCACATTATTCCTTAATCGAGAGAATAGCGTATCAAGTCCTCATCATAGAAGCAGAAACTGAATTCTCATCAGACAATGAACCTGCTGGTGCCTTGAATTTGAACTTCCCACCCTCCAGAACTGTGAGAAATAATTTTTTCTCCTTTATAAATGTTCTACTCTGAGGTATTTTGTTATAGTAGTACAAATGAACTAAGACACTGATAAAAACAAACACAACAGCCAAAGCAACAATAGCAAAGATTCACACACTCTAAAACAGACGGCATTTTATAAAGTGAATCATCTTTTACTTAATGCCAACAATGTTGCAGAAATATCAAAATGGTAACTTTTTTGGACTTTATAAACCTTTCAGGAATATTTTTCTTACTATATGGTAATTGTGTTATTACTATTATTTCTTTCTCTTCTGCACACCTGTGCAATGGTATGAAACAAGAGTGAATTCGTTGTAAGTATAATCATATTAGATCTAAATTAGTGCTCTTGATTTGCTTTTAAACAGTTTTGTGACTTTGGTCATGGAAACAGGACAATTAATCTCTCTCATTTGCAAAGGAAGATAATAAAGCCATATTTGCCCAATTTTCATCCACAATTAATAAATATCTTGTTAAATATCACTAAGCTTTTAGTATCAGGGTTTTAAATGCCTGGGTAGTACATGCATTCTGCTTATAAGTGATGAAGGTGATTTTTCCAAAATCCTTTGTCCCTGGACGAAAAGTAGAAATGAAAGTCCCAGTATTCATCTTTGCCCTCCATGACTATATGTTTATTTCTGGCAAAAAATAATAATTCTTTTTGTTGTTGTTGTTGTGTTTGTTTTGTTTTGTTTTGTTTTTATTATTTCTATTTGCATCAAAGGTGGAACCAAAATAATTCATTTTTAAGTTATCCAGATTAAAAGAGAGCCTTGAAAGTCACCAATTAATCTCAGCATTAAATTACTTTAATCTTCATTTGTTTAGTGCTCCAACTTTCAACACCAACCATGTTTGATTACATTTTCTCTGTTAGTAAAATCTGAAGGAAAGATTATCTGTATAATCTTCCCTTATATATGTATAATGTATATGAATATATATTTCATTATATTGATGTATTATATAAAAATAATTATATTATATGTAATATAAAATAATTATATTAATGTCATATATATTCACAGATATTTAAATGAACTATTACAATAAAGTCTTAGTTTTATAACGTCCATATATGGTCTAGAAAACTTACCAGTATTACATTAATTCACAGATAATAGTCTGTCTTGGTATAGATGGTTGGTTGGTTACATGTGTCATTTTTCATTAAGTTTAAGATTTGATTAAATATAAGTATACCTGAATGTTTCATGAAAAGATTTTAGAAAACCAATTGTAGTCTATTAGCTTCACTAGCACTTAATTAATGGAAGATTCCAGAAAACATAAAAAAGGAAGAAGAACATATATAGGTCATTTAACCTCCTAATGATGCAACAGAGTATTTCTGCAGATCATTAATAAAGTCATCATGATGGATCTCTCTTCTATTGGAACAAAATTTTCTAAAGTAACAAACTTCTCACAGAAATTCAGGAATTGTGTTGCTTTATTAAGAGTTATTTTAGCCAGTTGAGATTTGTAACAGTGATAACTTATATCCCAATTCTGTTTAATGTAAATTTTAGGAGAACGTTTGGTTTCCAATATAATAAACCTCCTCAATATTTTAAGAATAAAGGGTTTGAGACTGTTAATAAAGTGTACAAGGATGTCTCCTAAAACACAAGATAATGAATTAAATCTGAAAATCATACAGGAACCAAACCATAAATGATAAAACTGTCATGGTCCAAAGCCATTCTACCTAATCTTCCTTTTAAGGATATTTTAATGATTATGTAATACTGTAAGCAACAAGATCTTATTTTAGAACAGAATATGAAAAAGGAAAATAATTACTTGCATGGGAGGAGTAGGGGTAAATTGGAATCAATGAGTGAAGGACAATTTGAAAGAAATTTGTATTCTAGTTACATGAGCTCTGACTTCAGAATCTGATAATCTGTCTCTAAGACTGTACATGGTGCCTTGAGTTTGTCTGATTTGATTATAGTACTTAAAATATTTGCATGAGAATGTAATGATTCTGATAAAACATGAGAACATTTTGACTAGAGAAAAACTTTGTTACTGAGGTGTCAGAAAAGTTCATCCTGACAGTAAAAACAACTTATAACTGAGCCTTACTGCTTTAATCTGGGTTACTCATATTCTAGTAAGAGATTTATGTTAATGTGCGAAAAACTCTGAGCTTATCATAATTTGAAAAGATTTCATCTATATCTATTTTGATATATGTGATGAGAGAGTACATGCTTTAGCTTGATTATAATTAGCTCAGCTACATTAAAGTTTTAATTCTAAAATCTGTTTTTTTGAGAATTTTGTGGGACTCTTACCTTTCAATTTATTTTTCCTGACTGATAGAGCATATATAAAATAATGAGTATACCATTCTTCAGCCCCTTATCCCTCTGTTCAAAAAAGCTTCTTAATCAAACCTTGATCAGTCCCATTCAAATAAGTATGAATTAGTAGGGCCTTATCTGTCTCTGGGAAATACTGATGCCAGAAGTTTTATAGGTCAATTCATTCTTACTCTCAGGCTTTTTAAAAGAGCTAACATCATTGAGTCTTTAAAACCAAATCACTGTTATATATGATTTCTTTTCCATTCATTTACAACTGTCATTTTTAATTCATTTTTAGATTGCACTTAATTGAGAATAAAATCCAGACCTTGGCTATCATGAGGGGCACATTAATTTTAAAGTTCATTTGTGTAAGATTTGTTTTTAATCACAGTGATTTTTCTTTTTCATTTCTGTTTGCATTAGGCTAGGCAAAAGGGCAAGAAGAAATATTGAGTTCATCTAACTTTTATTGGTTAAGATGATGTGAACAACTAATGAACTTTCATGATCTAAACTGCTTATTCAATAGAAATATGGGGATTTTAAGTATGGTATTCCATTTGCTAAAACATTACAATAACTTCTTGTGTTTACATTATTGCAGATGCATAATGGGGTGAAATCCTAAAATTATCATGACCCATGACCTATGTTGTAGATCCTTCTAATGTGGAGTGAAGAAAAAGCATTGGAATATTTAAATGAAGGCAGAAGAAGGGGAACCATGCCATAAAATGAAACAGTTTATTTGAAACATATATCCAAACTATCCCAATTCAGTGCATTAAAACCCATTGATGGTGTTCTAATTCTGCCAAAGTAAAGGCAAAAATCTGTGACTGTCCACTTTGATGTCACCACCAGCTCTACACTCTATCCAACTCACTAGCCTCGTCTTAAATTACTTTTTACATCACTTTGAAGACTGGATATGTTGAGTTCTTTCAGATCTGCATTTCTCTAAGCTTTTAAGCAAAGTAGTTTGTTCCAGGATGATTTTATCCCTTTGCCAGAAGTGACTCTCTCTACCTCATCCCTACATTGTATCCTCTTTGCTTTGGATAACTCTTGTGTCTTCTACTGTATCAGTCCTCTATTAATGCCAAGCCCTACTTCCTCAGGTTAGACTAGATGTTTTTCATTTTATACTTTTGTGCCACCAACAAATGGTACATGACAGAAACATCTTAACAGAGTCATGGATTTAGATATAGCCAACTTCTAATTATAAATCCTATGGATATTATTTTTACAGAAGTTATGTGCTTTTCTGTTTCTTCTGTAACAAATAATTAGGAATTAAGTAGCTTAAACAACAACAATTTATTATACCAAAGCTCTGGAAGTTATTAGTTTGAAGAGAATTTTATGATGCTAAAGTCAAGGTGTCAGTGGAACTTATTTCCTTTTGGTGCTCCAAGGGAGAGTCTATTCTTTGCTTTTTCTAGCTTCTAGAGGCTGGCTGTAAGGCTGCAGCACTGCAACCTCTGCTTCCACCAGCACATCACCTTCCCTGACCTTGACTCTCTTAAAAGGGCTATGGCAGGAATTAAAACAAACATTTCTAAATAACTCATGAACCAAAGAAAAAAAATGAAAAAAAAATGAAAAATTATAGCTACATTGTAGTTGAAATTCTTTCTACTAGAACTTGTGAACCGCCATAAAATAGTGCTTAGAAGAGAAATTATAGCCTTAAATTTTCTTTAAAAAATAAAGTTGAAAATTGGATGAGTTACAAAAAGAAGAGAATAAACATAAAGACAATAGAAGAAAGGGTATGATAAATGAGAATGCAAAATCAATAAGCTAGAAAATAGTCACAATAGAGGATAAAAAGAGAAAAAGTTCTTAGAAAATATAAATAAAATAAACAAACCTTTTGAGAAAGAAACCATGTGTAAAAACTACTAAGAACAAATAAGAGAGTTTAACTACAAATATAGCAGGATTTAAAATTTGTAAAAAATAAAAATAAAATAATTTTATGCAATAATTTTGAATTTCTAAGTGGATTTAAAAAAATTTAATAATTAAACTTGTAGTATATTGAAGAAATAAAAAGACTAAAGAATCTTATAGAATTAAACAAATTGTCACATTTTGAGATGTTAAAGGAAGGAAAAAATTATTCCTTGAGAGATTTGTAGGTGGTTCTCTCAGATTTTCAAAGATTAGCTAAATTCAGTTATATAAAACTCTGAGGATAGAAAAAGTTGCACTTATTTTATTATTTCTAGATTAGTATAATGTTGTTATAAAATCCTGGAAAAATAGTATAAAAACAAAAAATTAAAGGTCAATTTCATTAATAAACATGAATAAAAATATCCCAATCAAATATAATATTTTATCATTTGCAGCCATGTATAATAGATAAAAAGCTATTCCAACTA
The DNA here is from genome assembly GCA_963573385.1 of Cacajao melanocephalus. NCBI lineage: Eukaryota > Metazoa > Chordata > Mammalia > Primates > Pitheciidae > Cacajao > Cacajao melanocephalus. Next base: position 47,444 of record CAUYLG010029329.1, read on the forward strand.
AATTGAATTCAATCCAATGTGGATTAAATTATAAAACGTATAAATGTGAGCATTATCATTAGTAATATCAATGGAGAAAAATTATGATGACATCAGTAAATGATAAGGAATTATAACACACATTCATGATTTTAAAAAAGTAAACCTAGTAAATTATGAATAGAAGGTGACTTAATCCAGGATTACACATTGGATTTCCTTTTATTTCTCTTTAATACCTTCCAGTGTGGAAGAGTTCATTAGTATCTCTTTGTCTCTCATGATTATGAAACTTCTGAAGATAGTCCAGTATTTATTTAGCACAATGCATGTTGATTTAAGTTGGTCTGATGTTTTCTTGTGATTTTTCTTGTGCATTTTTGGAAGAAATTCCACAAAAGTGGCACTGTGTCCTTCTCTCTGTACCACGTCAGGAGACTCATGATGTCTGCTGGTGTTAACTTGATCACTGGGTATGGCGGCCTCTGCCACGTTTTTAACTAAAGTTGATCAATTTCTCATCATAATTATAAGTATCCCGTGGAGACATATTTTGAGACCATGCAAATATCTTATTTCTAATTCACTAATTTAGTATTATTTGATAATTCTTCTTAGAGGCAATTAATACTTTCATATTTGCCAAGGCAAGCTTTCCTTTTAATAGTATAATTTTAGAAACAGTCCCATAGAAATGTCTTGAATGGTGTGTGGGTTAGTTTCCTCAGGCTATCATAACAAAGTCCCATATACTATGTGGCATGAAACAACAGATATTTATTCTTTCACAGTTTTGGATGCAAGAAACCCAAAATCAATTGTTGGCAAGGCCATGCTCTCTTTGAAGACTTTAGGGGAGAATTTGTTATACCTTTCATTTAGCTTCTAATGATGCCAGCTAATCTTGGCACCCCTGGTCCTGTAGACCTATTTCTCCAATCTCTGCCTCCAACTTCAGGCACTATTCTCCCCTTTGTGTCTGTGTCTCTGTCTCTTCTTTTTTTCTAAGGACAACAGTCATATTGGATTAGGGCTGATCCTATGACCTCATTAAACTTAATCATATCTGCAAAGACCCTATTTTCAGACAAATTCATGGTTGCAGGTACCAGGGGTCAGAACTTTCACTTATTTGAAGGGGGGTACAGTTCAACCCATAACAGTGTCAATGGCTCTTCACTTGTACTGAAAAGTGAATTGGTTATACTAGCCAATACATTAAAACCAGGTAAAATTATCAGACAATAAGACATGGTAAGAAGTGTAAAGCTTTAGAGGAAAGAAAAAATATCTCATAGATAGTATGATTGTTTACATGAAACTTTTAAATCTACAGAAGAATTTTAGAATTATTAAAATAGTTAAGCAAAGTGGCTAAATAGAAATTATATGTTAAAATCAATTCCACTATTATAAGCTACAGACAGAATGTGACACTTAAAATATATACCAATTACAGTAATAAACACATTGCACACATATGTGCTTCCTCTCTGTCATATGTATCTATAGAAATATATACAGAACATGCATGCACCATATAATCTTTAAATTTTAAATGTGTACTATATAATATTGATGCATATGTATACCTAAGCCTAACAACATATTTGAGATTAAAGAGAAAATTATAAATCTTTATTTCACAACATAAAAGACAATCTAAATTGGGCTAGGCATGGTGGCTCATGCCTGTAATCCCATCACTTTAGGAGGATGGATCATTTGTGGTCAGAAGTTCAAGACCAGCATGGTCAACATGGTGAAACCCTGTCTCTACTAAAAATACAAAAATTTGCCAGGCAATAGTGGCAATAGTGGCATGTGCACTTGTAATCCTAGCTACTCAGGAGGCTGAAGCAGGAGAACTGCTTGAGCCTGAGAGGTGGAGGTTGCAATGAGCCAAGATTCCACATCTGCACTCTAGTCTGAGTGACAGAGTGAGACCCTGTCTCAAAAAAAAAAAAAAAAAAGATAATCTAAATTACTGTTGAGCCAGACAGGTGAAAAATAATAAATATATAATTTTATCCACAATTAGAAAGTGGCCATTCTATCCCACATCTTCATCTTTTTGTTATATTTAAAATCTCTACATGATATAGAGAAGAATATTTGAGAAAAATTTACTGCAATTGCTAGTTGGCTAAAACAGCCATTCCCAATCTTCTTCTCTTTTATTCATTTCACATTGCAGGCTAAGGTGAAGAACTGCCATTCTCTAAACCTACATGGCTAAGGAGGGCAACATGACCACAGCCTACTCAATGAGGTAGAAAGAAGTCTGTTCTGCTACTTGTGAGGAGGGTTTTCTTTCTAGTTGAAACAGAGCTTAGGAAGGAGAAAGCCTTTTTGACCTGTCTTTTGCTTCTTGCCTTCAGACTCGGTGAAAAAATGTGACACTAGAATTATGGTAGTCACTCTGTGAACACAGACCAAAAGATGAGGCGAACAATGAACACAGGCTGGTGATGCTGAAACTGGAGGAAGACAGTTGTCCTCAGTGGAATTTTCGAGCTGATACCCAGCCTCGAACTATGTCCTTCCAGTGTTCCTAAGTGAGATCATAGATGTTGCTGCTTACTTTCATTGTGAATCTGGAAATCTCTTACTTACAGAAATGCACCATAAAATGTGCATACGTGAAACATTATAGAGAAAGAAATGAATCAATTAACAATAAAAATACTGAAAAATGAGAAAATTATGATAAAGGTAAAAAAAAAAAAAACCAGCTTCTTCACAGCTATGTATTCTTTATCTTTTTTTAAAAAAAATCAGTACATATGTTACCGTGATAAATTTTACATTTGTTTGTAGTAGAATATTTTCTTAAGCCCAAATATTTCATAAGAGTTAAATATATTAAATGGAAATAATGGTTTTGCCATTACCCAGCGTCCTAGAATTTCTAGAGCTCAGAGAGGCACAATTAACCATAAGCCCTCTCCTGCCTCTGGCCTCCATTCGACATCACACACACACACAGTGGATGAGGGATTTCAGAATAAAACAAGTAGAGGTTTGAATTCCAGCACTGTAATTTGATAGCCATTGATCACGAACAATATCACTTAATTCCTCTCAGCTTCAATTTTATCATCTAAAAGTGGTGTCATTCATCTAACCTTAGATATTTATTTTGGGGATTAAATGAGATGCTGTGTGTAGTGTACCAAGCATGTGCCTGACACATTGGAAAAGCTTTAAAAGAAATGTCCTTTCACTATCTCCCTTACTTTTTAAAATTTGATCATTTCTATCATTTAGCAATTTTCTAAATAGGAAAGAACAAACTAAATCATATCTTAAACCCCCTTGCCTCATGGGAAGGAAAGTAGAGATATAGATTCCTGATGAAATGTTTTATAAATGTAAGCACCAAACCCCAGAGTGCGTTACTATGGGTTAGCATATGCATTTTAGAAACTAGAAAAACTCTACAATGAACGTTCTCTGAGTGACTTTTCAATAGGATCTGCTTACATGTGAAGATGCAGAAGCGAAATTTTCACTGACACATAGAGACACGCATCTTTTTTTGCAGCCTATTCCCCTGCCAAAAGCCCCTCCAAAAACAAGAGCAAGGATATCCAACGAGCTGTCACAAAATGGGGAATTCTGTTTTGGGACCAGTAATATCCATCAATTTTCATTCAAGACGCTCTTATCAATGAACTGACTGATAATATTATACTTTACTTTCAAAATGGGAAAAGTTAAACAGAAATAAAAATAAATATTTAAGCCCAGGACATAGACACAAGGAAAGTGAGACAAACATGTATTTTACTTAAAAGAGCTGACGGTATCCAAACACATACATAGTTTCTTTTTTAAAAAATTGCAAGTTACAGAGGATTCGAATATCTCTTTAAAATCAAACTTCAAAATACACAATGGTGGTGCAGCTTTCCATAGCCTCGCTCACTTAGCGTAGTATGGCATGGCACAGCATAGCATGGCACAGCATAGCATAGCAGAGCAGAGCACAGCACAACACAGCACAGCACAGCACAGCACAGCACAGCACAGCCTAGCCTAGAATAGCTTAGCAGCAACTTACAGTTTTAAAACCTTTGAATTTTAAAATGTTTTTATTTTCCTGTACCCACATACTTATAATTTAAAAAGGACGCACAGGCTTAGTCATTGTATTTTGCTATCTGCATCTTTTTTTGCTAAATTCTGACAAAGATTGATCGAACTTCAGTTAGACTGCTGAAGCTTGCCCTCTCCTTATCTGTGCATGTCCTTGTTAAATACAGTTTTAGCAAAAACTGTGCTAAGTTCTTTTAGCCAGAATCTCCAATCTTCCATAAGTGATCAACCTAGATACTTAACTGAATTCCTCATTCTCCAGTATTCCCCAAGTGATGACTGGTTACCCTGGCCCATCTTCAGCAAAATCCTGTTAGTTTGATTAAGCCAGCGTAATCCTTTACGTTGATGTTTCCTCTTAGTTATTTCCTATGCACTGATCACCACTCTGTTCCTTGGCTACCAATTTCCACATGTCTATGCTGTATTTAGAGCTGGGGCCACTTCTGTACAGAGATCTCTTTTCCCCTTTTGCAATAGTTCTGAATAACGTCTGTTTTTACCACTTTTACTACTATCCAGCTCTGAATTTCTTTGACAGTTATGTTCTAATAAGTTATCTGATATAGTAATATTAAATTGCTTCTTGATAACAAAATATGATCCATTGAGGAAATAGTTTTATTAGGTTTGACAGAATTACTATAAGTAATTTTTCTTGTTATAACAATGTATAATTTTATTAAATAATGATCATTTCAAATAGTTTCTATTTACTTCATTTTCATTTCATTGCACTTGGAATAAACTGAGATTCATCCTCTACATACACACTCCCCTCCTCCCCTGCCTCAGTTGTGAACATGATTTGGAAACAATAGGCAATAGCTAATTTTTGGCAGAATGGGAGTTACAGCTGAATGGCTTAGGCATGAAAGGATTTCAGGGCCACTCGGAAGAAAATGAGAGATGTATGAACTGAAAAGGGAGAACTTTGAGTTGCTTAATGAAGAATTTTCTGAGATTTCAGTAGAAATGGCAAGTTGTAAAACATGTGTCTCATCTCCTTACTAAAATGCTCATGATTTATTAACGAGTTAGAACACTTGATTGATTGTTGTGATGTATGGAACAGCAGTATTCTACTTTAAAATGGATTACTATTAAAACAACAATTGCACTGAGAGTTTCTGCTACTCTTAGCTCAGCTCTTCAAAGTAACAAGCCATTTTCTTTCAAAGCCTAACTATGCCGTATGGATAAGTTTTAAATTTTCATTAGTTGTTTTATGGTTTTTTTCTTCTTGTAGTCAGTCAGTAAAGCGGTTAGAGGAAGACTGAAATATTTTAAGTACAAATTACGTTACAGGATCCCTAGACCCTTAATGTATTATAAAAATAAGGAATGTTTCCCATGAGCAAAAGAAAACAAACTAAAAACTAACCATGTCTTAAACAAGTAAAGGCTTTTTCTCACCATGCAAGAATTCTGGAGGTAGTAACCGAAGGTTAGTTCAAATACCAAAAGATGTTTATTAGAAAATAAATTATTTTCCTCATTTGAGCTCTACCATCCCTAGCACATGGCTTTTATCACCCTGATTTCAAGATGAATCTTTCGTGTTTTCTATGTTCGGGGCAGCAAGAAGAGCAATAGGCCAAAGGTATACCCAATTCAACCTGTTTCATAAACAAAACATTCTCAGAAGCCTTCCCCAGACTTTGACATGCATCTCACCAGCCAAAATCCAAAAACATGTCCACATCTAGATACAAGGGAATCTAGGAAGGAGAATGGTTTCATTTAATCAATATAGAAGAGAAAGCAAGTTAATTCTTAATAAATTCCTATATGCATATAAATATCTCCTATTCTGTCCTTCTAGAGAACCCTGACTAATTCAGTTGTCATACATCAGTTACAGGTATAAAAATGCTGCATTAAAATATAAAGCATACTAAAAGAACAACTGTTTTACATTACATGTAAACAATAAAAACATGAATAACATGAGTGATTAGGAGAAAAAAACATGAAAAATAAATAAAGTGTCACTTTCTACATTAATTGTATTTTTAAATTGTTATTGAAAAATTGTATAGAGTGTTTAACTTAAGTTTTTCATAAAGCTTTTCTCTATTATCCTTCTCAATTGGTCCAAAGATGGTTCAAAATCTCACTATTATCATATCTACTTGCTGTACCATAAAGTCTCAGAGAAGAGGGGTCATCAACTTCTGCTAATATGATTGAAGTCCTAAAAATACAGTTTACTTGTTTCCATATATTCCTACAATAGGACAGCTAATTCAGGTAATTCACTAGCAAAGCCAATGTAAAGGTTAAGTGTAATTTGAAAAAGAAAGGTTAAGTATGTTAGCAGATAACAGAGCTTTGTATCCTTAAATCCAATCAAGGTGACACACAGTATTTACCATCCGAAGTCCACCGTTTGTCAACTTAAACCCATACACATCTCCTGAGATCCCACATAATCTTCAAATAAAGACAATAATAAGGTCATAATTATGCCTAACATAATACAAGTATCCTTTATACAATCGGAAGTGCACCAATCCCCAACCCAAATACTATTAAGTAAAGTTAATACTTAAAGGCTAACACGAAGTCAATAAACCTTATGTCACATGATAAAGCAAAAGGGAATAAAATGAACATATTTTCTTGGTGTATACAAGCACATACATGTTTTTAACAAAATCAGAAAATACTCATGACAGTTACAGTCCTTGTGTCTGCAGCTGTTCACATGGTCATAGCTGGTATTGATGACTCCTTTCTACTACTCATCTGTATTCCCTTTGCCTTCAGGAAGCACCTCGGAAGGTCATGCTTTTTTTCCTGGTGGAGTGACCCAAACCTTCATTCCTGAGGGGTCCAGACTACTTGTACTCCTGCCTGAATCAGGCTTTTGTAGTTTCCCATTGACCTTACCCACAGGACATAGTGATAGTCTAATGGATACCCTAATGGATCTCCTGTATTCCATGCATACTCTTCCTTACCTCCATTATGGAGGAGTAGACTGATTTTATCTTGATAGGCCGAGTCAATCACCCCAGCAGCACTGTAACTCCCTTCTTATTAGGAGGAGCCCAAAGTGTCTTTGTGGCAATCTTAACATCCAGTTAATGGAATCAATGTAAATCTGCATTAGGGTTCTAGAGGGACAGAAGTAATTGGAGATATATATATATATATACACACACACACACACACACACATATGGATATATATTTGGATATATATATATGGATATATATATCCAATTACTATATATATATATCAATATATATATCTGGATATATATATATATATATCTCCAATTACTATATCCATATGTGTGTGTGTGTATGTGTGTAAAGAGGAGTTTCTTAAGTATTAATTTACACCATCACAAGGTCCCACAATAGGCTGTCTGCAAGGCTGAGGAGCAAGGAGAGCCAGTCCGAGTCCCAGAACTGAAGAACTTGCAGTCCAATGTTTGAGGGTGGGAAGCATCCAGCACGGGTGAAAGATGTAGGCTGGGCAGCCTCCCCTTTCACGTTTTTCTGCCTGCTTTATATTCACTGGCAACTGAATGGATTATGTCCATCAGATTAAGGGTGGGTGTGCCTTCTTCAGCCCACTGACTCAAATGCTAATCTCTTTTGGCAACACCTTGACACACATACCCAGCATTAATACTTTGTATCCTTCAATCCAGTCAAGTTGACGCTCAGTATTAACCATCACAACTCAGAATAATGTTTTCATTTTAACTTTACACTTAGGTTATCTAAATATCATTATTATTTGTTGTTTTTGCTTTAAGCACACATAGAGACACACAAAAAGACAGAAAGAGAGATGCAGAGAGAGAAAAATAGACATGGAGAAAGAGAGACAGGGAATTTTACATATGTGATATATGTGATAATATGTGATATATGATATATATTATTTTTGTAACATAAAGTAGGGGTAAATTTTGGAACACACATATTCTAGAATACATAACAGCAACAATGAAAGAAAGAGATGATGTGATGTTTTGTTTTCAATTTCATCAGATGATTAGCCTCTCACATTTGTCCTAATTTAGGTCTAGAGACAGATTAGTACAGAAAGAATAATGCTGTAATTGAAAACTAATGCCCAAGTTTTACAATCCAGTTTCTCATTGATTTCGCCACCTAGACAAAGTGTCATCTCTGGCATATTATCTTTCTCTGTAAAGCTTCTCAAACCACTTAGATTCGCTTTGCCAATTGAAAACATTCCTCTTCTGCTTGAAAAAAATCACGATGAACTACAAAACTAGAAATTTAATGCATCCAAAATGGCCTATAATTTGTAGCATGTATTTGGGAAAAAAGCAGATTTTTCAAATTGATGTAATAGTTAAATAAAATATCATTTCATTTTCTTGTTTTATTTTATAAAAATAATGTATCAAAAATCACTGATTATACATAAAACATTTATATAAATTCATCTTAAAACCCTGCTTAGACAGCATGTCCCTCCAAAATATTCAACAATTGTATGAAAAAAATTATTGAATAAGAAATGCATTTCTTATTATCCTGTGAAATATTTTTCAAGTACATTGTTATGGCAATGTGGCAACTTTGCTACCAATAATTATACAAGATGTTATTTATTCCATTTTTCCCATTGCTTCTAGGATGATATCCTAAAAATATGAATTGAGCAATATCCAAGATAGAAATCACTCATAAGTTTCATTTTCCTCCAGGATAAAATTATAAATCCTTCTCTTGGAACATACATATTGTCTGAGCTTACTCCTATCACACTCATCTGCTTCTTCTCAATGTTTATTTTGTATAAACTTATAATAAAATAAACATTCACATCCAAATGTAAATTTATTTTCATGCCATCAACTAGTTTCACTATTTTTACCATAATTTAGTCCTGAAAAGGTATTCCATATTCTATAGTCAGGTTAGGAGTTCAAACATGCTCCCTTTCATCAGAGTCACATGTTTGGGACACATAAACAGTTGAAACCCCTAAATATATTTTTAGCAAGATTTATAGTCAAAATAGAAATCATCTATTTTCCTACAAAGTCTATAATGGAACCTTGTAATGTGTGTAAGCAAATTTTTCTATATACACATATGCAAATACACATGTACAAACATATGTGTACATACTTTACAAAAAGTAGTGTTTATTTTCATTTTCTCTTCCATAAAATTTTGATGATAACCATGAGATAGATTTTACCATGTTTAAAAACGTTTCTACTTCACTTCTCCCCATATTCTGCCCTTCTGAACTTTAAAGCAGGACTCTTTGGGGTCATCTCTATTATTGCCTAATCCTGTCTTATTTCCTTCTCTTGAAATATCATTCATGATTAGTTTTTCTCCTTTTCTTTATCAGATAGGTTTTTTTTTTTACTGTAAGATAAAATTTATTTTCAAGACAAACTTTTCTTTAAAAATCTTTACTAGGCCATTATTTCTCTTTTCAAATAGATTCATATTAGTTTATTTACTTATTCTACTGATAGTCTGTAAATCATAAATATATTTCCTGTTCCTTAATCCTATGTAGTTATCATTATTGTACTTCTTTCTACTCAAAAGTCTAACTAGATGAAAATATATGATCATTATATGTTCTTTCAAGGACATTAAAACATTTCTGCACAGATGGATAGGTAGATAGATTTCAGATTTTGTCTGGACTAATCATCTAGAGGTCCTAAGTAAGTGAAATAAGCCTTCTGGTTATACAACCATTAGCAAAACCATAGCACTTTAAATATATAATCTAAGAGGACAATTCTCTCCATTAAACCATGCTTTTAATACATTTTATACTAATTTTTATGAGATGTATCTAATACCTCAATGTATAAATCCATTTAAGTAGTCTATTTTCTTACTTTTTAAAAATATGTGGTAAGTGAAAAACACTATGTTGAATTTGAAATACTTCCCAAGCTTTAATATGCAGATTTCCTCACATATTATTTCCTTAAAATTTTACATTAGATTAACATTGCCTGTGGCAACGTTCATTCTATTAAAAACTAATAAAGTAATAACTGGAAATCCAGAGACCCTGGTAACAAAGTTACTTAGAACCTAAGGGAAAACTAAATCAAGTATCAAAGGAATGAATAAATATAATGTTAGCATTTAAAATATTCTTCAAAGACATAATAAAATGTATTTTTTATCTAAAATCTCAGACTTCATTACTTCTAACAGAACTCCCATTCATATCACAGACCCAAGACTATGTGAGACCAACTTGAATCAATATTCTTTTCAAATTTAATTTTTAATGCCATTCAGATAGATCTCATTATGATGATATGAAGAAAGAGAGAGAGAGAAAGAGAGAGAAACAAAGAAATTGGCCATCACTTTAAAACATTACTGACTTCATCTGAAGAAAAGAGAAAATGCTTTTTATCATGTACAAGCATCCTGCTAATTGCGTCAATGTTTGCTACCAAACTTTATTCTTAGAACTGCCAAGTTTTAAATATTTCTCTTATGGTTTTTATCAAATTATCTTTTGGTGACCTAAAAATAACAATTTCAAATGAGCTCATCTTCGTTTTAAATTCACCATGTTTTCAATGATTATATAATACAAATGTTAATTATATAATGTCAATTACATAATACAAATATTGATTAAATTTTAAAATATATACTACGTATGAATCATAAGCAGGCACTAAAGCAAGATAAATGCAGCAAAAGATTCAAATATCTATATGATAAATACCAAATAGTCTTTATCTCTTTAATGGATCTATATTCAATATTAGGAATTAGTCTTCTATTATTGCTAACTGCTAAGGCATAATCGCTGGACTAGAACTATTCATTTTTTCTGATTTCTTTGTGACTTTGCTTAGTACAAAAATAAAATCTCAATTTATTAAGAAGGAGATTTACAGTACTTTATCAGTTTAAAGATTCAATTTTCCCCTACATATTAACAACTCTGTTATTGGTATATGTCTTATAAGTAATGGTATTGCCATCATTTTACTGGCTAAGGTTTGGATTGTTTGCTTTCTTTTTCTCATTATTAGTGGTACATATAATAATGGTGCATCCTTTGATTGTTTAGCAGAATCTTATATTTGATGAAGCATAGTGCTGTCTTTAATTTAAACAACATAATGTTGGATCAAGAATACAATATATATCCCAGAAAGAAAATCATGTGGGCTAATAACATGGTTAAGATATTTCTTACCACATATTCTTTCTATCTCCAATACAATGTCAGAACATACTAACTCCAGCTGCTAGTATGGCCAGATATGGAAAATGAGTTACTGCCATATATATGATTTATAGAAGTACCCAACCCACCACCATACAGAAATGGTTCTTCTTAATGTTAACTACAACATCTTATCAGATCCAGCAGTCAATTATCTGCCTTTGATTTACTCAACTTCATATTACAGTTTGTCAGTTAACCACAAAATTCTTGAAATATTTTTCATATATGATACGATATGCTCCTGGTTTTCTTCCCATGTCATCACTCTTTTTTCTCAGTCTCTTTTGAGGGACAGAGTTAAGTTTCACAGTGCCTAACTAAGTGCTCCTTCTTATCCCTCTTCTCTGCCATTTCTTCCTGCCTTACCAAGATGATCTTTAACCACGACTCTAAACATACAGGTATAAATAAAGAAATAAATACAGATATAGATATAGCAATACATAATATAACTCTAGTCTTGGACATTTTTACTCAGATTTCTTTTGGACCCAAGAGTTATTAACAGCATTACTTTAAAACTATATAGATGTTTATCATTTTTTTTAACTGAATAGTAATTCTATATTAAAATTTATAGTTATTTTCTTTTATCTTATACACTATATTTATGTTATTATTATACTTAGCACAGTGGATGCACCTATGAATTATAAACATGTGACCATTAACTTATCTATAAATTATACATTTAGAATAATTGAGATTAATTAATTCATTTGCCAAAGTCACCATATATCTTCCAAAAATAAGATTTTTTTTTATTTTCCCTGCTTTTTAAAATTTTAATTCAGTTAATGTTTTCTGGATAAGGAAGTTCAAGACAATGGTGAATAGTGGTGGTCACTGAACATGCAATTATTTAATCTGATATATAGAGAGCCTATTTTCAAAGATTTATCATCAAGTGTGATGTTTGTTGTAGGTATTTGATAGATATCCTTTACTTGTTTAGGGAGATCTCCTTCTACTCCTTCATAGGTCAAAAAAGAAAAATTTTAGTGTGAGTGTCTTAAAACTTTTTAAATTCACTATCAGTTTTGATTCTGTGTTGAATTGTCTTAATATATTGTTTCATTCAAAAAGCAATGTAAACATTGCTAGAAAATTGCTTTTAACTTCTCAATTAAACTGTTACATTTTATTTAGAATTCTCATGTCTTTTTTGTTTAGTAATAATGGTCTTTAATTTTCTTTCTGTACAGTATCTTCACCTGGTTTTCATATCAAGGTTAAATTTGGTTCTCGGATATATACAGGTCAGAAACATCATCTTTTGATCCTCTAGAAGTTCAAGTTTAGATAACAGAAATGCTAAAAGAACAAAATGATAATGGTGTTTTTTAAATAAGGAAATAAAGAAGCAGTAGACTAGAAAATTTGAAGACAATCAAGAAAATATCTGATAAAAGAACACCAAATCTACTGCAACAATCTCCAGAAGAAAAATCGATTATTTCCAAGATGGTTCAGAAGATGGTATAAACTTAAAAGAAAAAAAAAAAAACCCTCTTATAGGCATTAGTAGATGGTGGGTTTCAGGTAATCAGTGATCATACTGCAATTATAACAGGTAGATGGTTGGCTTCTAAAAAAAATTCATAGTATCTATTGCTGGCAAAGATATAACTCAACAGGAACTATCATTTATTGCTAATTGAAAATACAAGTTATACAGCCACTTTAAAGACAATTTGGCAGTTTCTTAAAAACATAACATATTTTCAATATATAATCCATCAATAACATTCCTCTCTGTCATCCAACTGACTTTAAAATGTATGTCCACACAAAATCATGAATTCAAAGGTTTATTTATAATTGTCAAAAGCTAGAAGCACAAAAATGTCCTTCCGTAGGCCAGTGGTTTTATAAATTGTGGTTCATTATACAATAAAATATTATTTGGCCATATAAATAAATGAGTTGAACTACTGATCCCTAAAAACACATAAAGCAACCATAAATACATATTACTAAGTGAAAGAAGCCAGTCATAAAATACTATATGTTGTATGATACCAATTATATGACTTAATAGATAATATTGAACTGTAGAGACAATAAAATGATTAGTGAATACTAGGGACTTTGGCCGCATGAAAAGGTTTGAATAGGTGAAGCACACAGAATTTTTTTTAGAACAATGAAACTGTTCTGTATGATACTGTAATTGCCAATACATGAAATAATGCATGTGGCCAATGCCAGTTGACATTAAAGCACAAACTTTAATGCATGCAAATTGAAAAAATAATAATTTAGGAAGTTGAGGGAATTCAAAGATGGAATCTAGAATACAACAAATCAATCTAATTGTATTATAGATGTACAAAAGAGCCTCACTGAACTGTGTCAGGTAAAATGTCAACATTGGCAATGAGTAGAGTCTTAAAATCTAATGGCAAAGCAAATGGTGCATAAGGACTATACTCTAGGTGAAACCTGGATACTATATACGTTGTTCATCTAATAGATTTTGAGAAAGGTCTTGGTTTACAAGCAATTGTAATGATGTGTGTCATTCATTTTTACCTTTGCTCCTTGTAGTTGCCAAAGAGTGTCCAATGAACAAACTGAAAACAGAGAATTGATTTACTAGAACACTAGTTTGAAAATAAAATTTGTAGAAAATAGCAGGAAGGTGTTTTAAACGTGATGGAATAAATTCATTATTTCCCATTACTAAGATGTTCACAAAATTCAAAATCACAATCAAGAAATTGAACAATTGTACATTTTAATGTGATTAATATCAAAAGCCAAAAGAATGAGAAAATAGGAATATTTAAAAATTTTAAATTTCCTGTTTGTTACATCTGATGAGTGGGACTAAGTGTAGGGTCAAGCAAGGATCATTTTAATTTTGTCTTATTTATACCATATGTTTCAATAACTTTATTTGAAAATTATACTCATAAGTGAAACATTAAGAAAAGTCTCTTGAGTAGTTATGCTAAAGAGGAAACCAAAAATTATATTTCGATTATTTCTAAAGCAGTATAAAAGAGAATACATCTCAAATACATGGGAAGTCACCAACACATAATTAAGTTTAGTTCATAGTATTGAAATGTTTACCTGCAAACCAACAAACATTGAATATACTTACAATTTATTCAACCTAAATATATTGCAAAAATATCAAAATCAATCACAGGAAACATAAGATGTTGGGAAGAATAAGAATAAAAGAATGACTGTAAAATAAAACATTACAACTGTTAAATATGATACATGTATTCAAGAACTGGTTCAATGAAAACATAAAAATAAATAAAATGTTGCAATGGTTTAAATGAAGACCATCTAGAATGATATATAAAATATATGATACATAGCTACAGAGAAATAAAAACATATCAATAAAATCAACATTTGAGAAAATATAAATTATTAAATTTTATTCTAGAGATGATTACAAAGAAAAAAATTAAATGTTATGTTAAAATAACATAGAAATAAAAATATTACAAAATTTAATTTATTTATTCTTACTTTTATTTTATTAATTAATTTTTTTTTTTTTGGAGACAGAGCCTCGCTCTGTTGCTCAGGCTGGAATGCAGTTGCATGATCTTGGCTCACTGCAACCTCCCCCTCCTGGCTTCAAGCGATTTTCCTGCCTCAGTCTCCAGAGTAGTTGGAATTACAGGTGTGCGCTACCATGCCTGGTCAATTTTTGAATTTTTAGTAGTGACAGGGTTTCACCATGTTGGCCAGGGTGGTCTCAGACTTCTGACCTCAGGTGATCTGCCTGCCACAGCCTTCCAAAGTGCTGGAATTAGAGGTGTGAGCCATCACGCCCAGCCCCAAATGCATATTTTAAAAAGATTTTTTTACTAATTATACCTATATTTTGACAAAAGAAAGTTAACAGATACTACATAATTGAATGATAATTTAGTTAAACACCTTACAAAAGGAAACTGTTGAACCCATTTGGAGTATCCTTCTGAATACTTGCATGTTATGGGAAAATATCATGAGAATATGTAACCCTACATATTGGTGCATTAATGCAAGTAGAAAAATATAACATCTTGCATACCAAAAATAAAAATTATTTTTCATCTCTCAAAGAGCAGTTTAAAAGTATTTTATTTTTAGTGAATCATCAATACATTAATAAAGATTTGTTAATTAAAAGTAAGTGTTTAATTGAATCTGAATATTTTATGTTTATAGATTCATGGCTCTTTTTGTTCTTAATGATCTGTGGATTAGGGAATTTTAAAGATGGTCAATATTTCAAGAAAGAATTAAAATAATGTTCCATAAGTCACAGCCTCAAAAGGAATGGTTAGCTGCGATGTTACTTTTACTTAATGGGGTCTTTCTTGGATGGATTGAAGAGGAACACAATATTATGAAATTAGAAAACACTTTAAAGTCAAATGAATCTGCCTTTGACTTCCACCTCTGTTTCTTTATAGTTGAGGGATATTAAAACAAATCATTTAGTCTGTGAGCTTCAATTTCCTAATCTGAAAACACTGAAAATTTTCTTCTGACTCAGGGATTTTAATCAAGTATATAATATGTGTTGTATAGTGCCTGACATGTATTACCATAAATGATAGCTACTGGCTATAATACATACATTAATCATTCACGGATTAATTCACTTAACACATATAATTGAAGTAAAATGCAGTTCAGCTTTTCTGCTATACCTATGCCCATAATAGTAAGTGAAAACTGGCTTGAACTCTGTCCTGATGAAGTATATACAGTATGGAAAATGATATTATTAACTATGTTTTAGAAAATATCCTAAATATTATTCTCACCATATCCCAAATGGTAGCTAATATTATGATCTCAACTTTATAAAATAGGCACTTGAAGCATAGAAGTTTAACCTTACCACAGTAACATGATCTAGTAAGTAGCAGTGTAAGTTTTTCATTGTCTGAGATAACATCCGGAGTTCTTTGTTCTAACTCCAAGAAAATTAAGGATCGTCACAGACACAAAGATGAAGTTGGAGCAAAAGTTTAATAAACTAAAGAGGAATAGTTGGCTGGGTGCACAGGCTCACTCCTGTAATCCCAGCACTTTGGGAGGCTGAGATGGGCAGATCACGAGGTCAAGAGATCGAGGCCATCCTGGCCAACATGTTGAAACCCTGTCTCTACTAAAAATACAAAAATTAGCTGGGCATGGTGGCATGTACCTGTAGTCTCAGCTATTCAGGAGGCTGAGGCAGGAAAATCACTTGAACCCGGGAGGCAGAGATTGCAGTGAGCAGAGATCATGCCTCTGCACTCCAGCCTGGCAACAGAGCAAGTCTCTGTCTCAAATAAAAAAAAAAAAAAAGAAGAAGAAGAAGAAAACGAAGAAGAAGGCCTGGTGCAGTGGCTCAAGCCTGTAATCCCAGCATTTTGAGAGGCCAAGGCGAGTGGATCACCTGAGGCCAGGAGTTTGAGACCAGCTTGGCTAACATGGTTAAACCCCCTCTCTACTGAAAATACAAAAAAAAAAAAAAAAAAACCAACAGCTGAGCATGGTGGCAGGCACCTGTAATCCCAGCTACTCGGGAGGCTGAGACAGGAGAACTGATTGAACTCCGGAGGCAGACGTTGCGGTGAACCAAGATGTGCCACTGCACTCCAGTCTGGGTGACACGAGACACTCTCTCCAAAATAAAAAACTAAAAAAAAAAAAAAGAAGAGAAGAAAAAGAAAGCTCTCTGCCAGCAGAGAGGGTGTACCAAATGGGAGTACACACTATGGGGCCTGTTTTGTGTTTTATGGACTGGAAAAGGGAAAGAATGTGCTTAGTCTGCAGGCTGTCTTGGCCAACGGCTGACTTAGCTTGCCCGTGGATCTTGGCTCAGGACCAATCAGGAGCTGAAATAATGATTCACAGGTGCTGCTTAGCTTGGCCTAGGCCCTAGCAGGAGCTGAAGTGAAAGGCTGGCCCGGAATTTTGGCCTGGGACCCATCAGGGGCTGAAGTGATGATTCATAGAAACTGGAGGTATAGTCTTAATAAAGGAAAGTACAGTGCTCACCAGAACCTACCAGAGCCCACCTTGCCAATACTCACAAAAAAAAAAAAAAAAGAAGAAACTTTTCCTGGGAACTTGCAGACTATGCAAAGGACAAAGGCATTTCCGTGCCAGGCCTTGTTCCCTTATCTGAGTGAGCTGCGGGTTTTGTGCAAGTTTTTTTCCAAATGAGCTGAAGGTATTTTTTTAATCTGTGCAGCCGTGGGCATGTCTCTAGGCACAACACCCTGTGTTAGTTCCCTTATCGGTGCCTGCAGCCTGAATTTTTTCCCAGGCTGCTATTTATGTTGTGTGGGAATGAGGCACTGAACCATGGGTGGAGGGGTCTCCAGCGACCTTTGCCTTGCTATCTACCTAAGGCAAGCTAACTAATTCCTTTCAGTAGAGCCAAGATTCAAACATGGCATCTTGTTCCATGGCTCAAGATCCTAACTGCAATGATGCATCATTGATCAGAGAGGCACACATATACATGGCAAATTATATTTGTAAGATTTCAGTAACAGCATTTAGCATCTGATTAGGAAAACAGTATGGTCGTGGAAAGTTGCCACAAGGATATGAAGATTTGCGGAGATAGGAATCACTAATTATTCTGTGATACACACATAAAAACCTTGCTTCTACAAAGTAAATTAATTTTTGTTTTCTTCAGAAGGAGAATCTGAAATCTAGCACATTTGGGTATGGTGGGCTAATAACCATGCTCTTATTTATCAAAATCTCCTGGGGATATTTAGACATCCTACTTTCATCAACTCAACTGATTCATAACTTAAACATATACAAATAAGACAAGAGTTCCAAATTTTGTTTATCATCATTTAGAAACTATGTTTCTTGAGAACCAACATAGGGAAAGAGCCTAACTTTAAAAAAAACAAACAAATAATTCAAAATATAGAATCAGAATTGTGAACCATTAATGCAATATATTAGTTTAATGTCAGTTTTTTCATAATGTGCATCAACATTAAATTTTCCTAATCTCCTCTTTTATTCCATCTTATCCATGTGTGCACCCATTTCACCTCTTTCCCTCCTGCTTGTGAAGAAAAAATATAATTCTCACCATTCAGGATAAATTTAACCTGCCAGCATTCATCTCATTTGACCCACTTCTTTTGAAACTAGATTTATCTTTTATCCTTCTCTCTTCCTTGGGATCTTAAGTTCTCTTCCACTTCTTTCTAAACCATGATCAAGTAATGTTTTATCTCCTTCTACTCAAAAATAAAGCAAGATAAAAGATTAGCATCTTATTTCCTTCTGTCTTCCTTTAAATTTAGTTTGTATGCTTTCCATTATTTTATTATGTCTATTTCTAACTTACTCTATATGAGTATGTTGTGTTTGTGTGTGTTTAATAATGATCATCTAAATGGGTTTAAGTGGCTTATTATGGTTTTCATTTTCATTTCTATAATGATTAGTGATGATCACCATCTTTTCATATGCTTCTTAGCAGTTTGTATATCTTTGGAGAAATGTGCATTCAAGTATTTTGTTCATATTTAAAGTTTTTAATTGTTTGTTGTTGAATTGTAGGAGTTATTTATGTATAGTGGATATAAACCCCATATTAAACATACTTCAAAATATTTTCTCCTATTACATAAGTTGCCTTTTCACTGTCTTGCCTTGTCCTTTGACAGTAAACATTCAATTTCGATGTGGTCCATTTTATTTCTCTTTTCTTGTTCTGTGCTGTTGATGTTATATTCAAGAAATCATTGCCAAATTCTGTGTCATGAAAGTTTCCCACTATGTTTTCTTCCAAGAGTCTTACAGTTTTAGCTCCAAAATTTAATCTTTGATCTATTTTGGAAAAGTGTTTTTTAAATAATCAATTTGTTTTTCATTTTCCTTATTGTTTCTGGACTTTCAACTTAGTTAAGTTTTCCTAACTCCTAAGATTTGATAGGATTCAGCTATATTTTTATATTATTCTTATGATTTCATTTTTTTGGCTTGAATATTTGGCATTTGGTATTTCTGCTACTGTGTGTTGTGACAAATCAATCCTATTCTATTATTTTCCAAGTGGCTATCTAGTTATCATAACACCAACTCTTAAGTATTTATATTTTCTCACTGAATTAAGATAATGCCTTTATTCTATATATAAAGCAGCAATATAATATTTGGTCTAGTTGTTGATGTCAGGAAATTGCATCCTTATACATTATGTCTTCCAAAACTTAAACTAATAATTATTTTAATTGCATTATCCTCTTAATGTAGAAAACAAAAATTAACTTAAAAATTAAGTTATAAACTATTGTTAGAATAATACTGTTTTATAATTGTCCATGTATTTACCTTTATTGAGACATGCATATCTTTATATGGTTTCCAATTATTATGTAGCATCTTTTATTTCACCTTATACACTGCTTCCATTATTGCTTGCAGAGCTGGTCTAATGATAACAAACTCTGCCCCCTTTTGTTTATCTTGTAGTGTCTTAATTTTTTTTTCTCACTTTTGAAGGACAAGTTAGGCAGATAGAAGAGTCTCGATTCTTGTTGTGTTTCTTTTAACAATTTGTACATATTGGCCCACTACCTTCTCATCATCAAAGTTTTTGATAAGACATCTGCTAATCATCTTATTAAAGATTCCTTGTTTGTGACAAATTGGTCCCTCCTTGATACTTTTGAGCCTCTTTGTTTTGGACTTTTAACAATTTGATTCTAATATGCCTTGATGTGAATCTTTTTTTAGGTTCTTTCTGCTTGGCGTTCTTCGATGTTCTTGCATTTGTATATGCATGTCTTTCATCAAATTTGGAAAGTTTTCAGCTATTGTTTCTTTAAATATTATATCTATTCCTGTATCTTTCATTTCTTTTTCTGACACTCTTATCATGCATATCTTGGTCACGTGATGATAGCCCACACCTCCCTTAAGCTGTGATCATTTTTAAATCATACCTTTTCTTTCTGTTAGTACAGTTTGGTATTGCCCATTGTCCTATCTTCAAGCTTACTGATATTTTCTTCTTTCTACTCAAATCTGTCTTTGAATCCCTCTATAAATTTCTTATTTTAGAAATTTTATCTTTTAAGATTGATTTTTTGTAAGATTTTCTACCTTTTAATTAATATTTCCATTTTGTTCATACACCATTTTCTTGACTTTCTCCACATTTTCCTTTTGTCCTTTGAGGAATTGCTTTAAAGTCTTTGTCTAGTAGGTTTTTCATCTAGTACATTGTTTAGAAACTATCTCTTTTTTCCCTTTAAATGTACCAAACATTCCTCTTTCTTTGTATGCTTTGTGAGTCTTTTTTATAAACTGGACATTTGAAGCTATGGTAACTGTGGAAATCAGATTCTTATCCTTCACCAAAGTTTTCTGCTTTATGTTATTATTTTAGGGTGGGGGATGGTTGTAGGTTAGCTCTCTGCCAAGGATTAGCTTGAGATATAAAGTTACCATCTTTTCAAATATTCTATAAGATTTTGCTTTCACCTAGGTATGTGTGGTTATTTCCTAGTTTTACCCATATATGTAGTTATGATTGAATTTTCTAATCTTTAACATCTGGCTCCAAAAATGAAAAAAAAGGGAAAAAAATTAAAAAAGCAAAAATGAGGATTCTGTCCCTTTATATCCTCTGGGAGATCCTTTCAGCTGAAGTAGGAGCAGCTTGCAATAAAAGGGGAAGTACAATTTAAATGGTTCCCAACTTATTTGTGTTCACCTCGGTATTCAAAAGCAGCAATCAAAAATCAGAGCATAGATCCCCAATACTTGGTGAATAGGATTTTTCATATGTGTCCTGCCCTACAACAAAATTTGTACAGGATTTCCAGAAACATGTGTAGAGGGTCAGTGCTAAGAGCTGAAATTAACCTCACTTTATAGTTCAAGTCTTCTTTAGAAAATTATAAGCCTGCAATAAACTCAGAAATTCTAAAATAGTTATGTCAGACATATTCCAGTTGTGTAATTCTGTAAGTGTAGAGACAGACTTGTGGTGCTTTCTACTCTGCCATCTTCTGAGAATCTCTACCTCATGTAGGTTTTAAGGAATTCTGTTTAGTGTATAGCTCTGTATTTTGGTGATTTTCTTGTTATTTAATTTGCTGTTAAAAAGTGATCCTCTTTTCTACTATATGTTCATTCTAGTTTTTGTTATTACATATAACTTAATTGACTTTTCTATGCTGATTTTATTACTTGTTTTCAATGGTATGCTTAGTTCTATTATTTGCTAATTTCTATGTAATAAACAGTCTCACAGTGGAAAATTTCAAATATTCAGTAATTCATTCAGTGTTTCATAAAATTCCTGAACTTTTAACAATATACTCTTACATACTAGTAAAAGCCAGCTCCAGCATTACTCTGCCTTTTACTTTAGTAAATTATATTTGCAATAGTATTTTTTTAACTATTATTAATTACCTCTATTGGATTTTCCAAATCTATAATTATACTCTTGGCGGTTTTACACTTTATTTTTTTATAATTTTAATCATTTTTATTGTTTCATTGTATTAGCTAATATTTTCTATAAATTGTTAGATGTTAGTGGAGATGTTGAACAGTCATACCTTGTTGTTGAATTTGTAGAGAAGCTTCCTGTATTTCCCACTGAATAAGCTTCTGGTCCTTAAACTCATGTAGATGTGTTTGTTTATGTGTGTGTCTGTGTGTATAATTATGCTAATAGTATATCTAGTAATTTCTATTTTACTGAGTGTTTTTAATATAATTAACTTTTATGTTGCTTTTTGTATGATGCTTATGTGAATCCACACTGGACCTATGAAAATAATAATCACAACAAAAAAGAAAAAAATTAAAAAAAGAAAATAACAATCACATGTTTTTTTCTAAATTCTTTTAATGTGATTATATTAATAAATTTCTGAATATAATCAATGAGCCACTATTCTATTTCTTGCATAAACTCTCTTTGGTCAAGTTTTGCTTAGTACTTTAGTTGACTGTGCTTCTCTGGTTTATGACATACTACACTACTTAAATCTTTACATCAGTACTCACAAATGTGATTGGTCTATATCTCTCTTTTTTGATATTAAGTTTTGCACGGCTTTGAAACATTACAGAATTTTGAAATAGTTATCAGTATATGTCTTCAAATTGTCCAGCAAGATGGCCAATCTAATTTAAATTTATTCCTCTCTTAAAAGAATACTGATTGTTGAGATCTACACTTAAATGGTAACAATCCTTTATTTAGGAATAGTATATCACAGATGATGTGAACTATGCAATTATATTCTACATTTATCTTTTGATATCAGTTACAGAGGATGTTATTTCCATTTTAAATATGGGAAAATAATGGAATGAATTGGCATGTTCATTTAGTTAACTAGAAAAAATAAATTCAAACCTAATTCTCTTGGCGTAAAATAAAAATCATCTACAATCTTTTGCTGCTTTCCCTTCCAGTGAAAACAATGGGGGAAACTAAGCCATTCACTTTCATGCTTGTTGTCCTTCCTTTAGTGAATGGTTTGAAAATAAAATCTGAAATTATGGAATGGAATTGTTTTATCTGGCTCGATAGCTAACTGGACAGCAAAGTTACAAAAACCTTTGCCCTATGATCTTGATATAATATAGCC
Organism: Cacajao melanocephalus; assembly: GCA_963573385.1. Taxonomy (NCBI): domain Eukaryota; kingdom Metazoa; phylum Chordata; class Mammalia; order Primates; family Pitheciidae; genus Cacajao; species Cacajao melanocephalus. The sequence goes on from CAUYLG010029329.1 coordinate 70,387, forward strand.
AATAACTCTTAATGAATGAAAAAATCACCTGATTTTTGCCCTTCAGGAGTTATTTCATAGTTTTTTTTGTACCATGCTAATTTATAATTTAACTTTGCTATTTGAATTTAGGAAGGAAAGAAAACAGTAGAAAGAAAAATAATATCTAGGATAACCTGAAAACAAATATTATTTCTCATTTGATGAAAAGTATATCCTTTAAGGGAAAAATTGACAATTATATTAGTAGATTATAATTAATCAATTTTTATTATCATGATTCAATAAAAACAGGTAATATTACAAGACTATATATATTAGCATGAATTAAGAAAAATGGCAATAAGCTTTAAATAATGTCTTTAATTACAACTATTTATAATGGCAATAATATATCCTCTCAAATTTTATTTTTAAAATAAAAGTGTTAACTTGCCTTAACAACATTTAATGTAATTCAAAAACTACTGTGAACAGCTAAATAGCTGTAAAAAGACCATCATTATTTTAATAGAATTTTTTTTAAAGGACGAATTAGAAAGAAAAAAAAATGCAATAGCTGTGGACAAATAAAACTCCTTCTTCTCTCTTCCCATGCATTTATTACCAAGGGCAAAATGGGAACATAGAACGATAATTACTTTCATTTTAAATTTTGGTTAGGAAGAAAAATTTACTCTTCCCACTCTCATTAACAGGCAGAATATATTCCAAGTGACAAGGCAGTGAAGAATGTGATCACAGAAAACGGCAAAAGTTAATTCTTTGTGTCCCCAGTCCCACCTTTTTTTTGGATTATTTAGTAAGTTCTTGCTCTGTTTTCTGTCTCAATTATGTCCTGATTCACTGTTTCTATTTACTTTCCCAGACATATTTTCTTTCTCACAAGTGGAAGCTGATTAGTTTTTGTTACAATTATATGACTTGATCTCTGTGGAGACTTTGGGGGAAGTAGAGAGGTGCATAATAAAATGAGATGTTGCTTCTACTGGGATTGCAAAATTAAATGTAATGCAAAATTTATGCAAAAAAATGCAATCACTTGAATGATTTGAAGAAAAGATGAGGAATAACCACATTGAGAATGGTTATGAAGTTAATCTAAATTAAAATATATACAAAAATTAATTTTGTCCTCTTAGATATCAGAACACCCTTTGCTATTTCCCCTGCTTGTTTTGTCTTAGAATTTTGAATAATGCCCTCACTTTCAAATGCATGTGTTACCAGCCAGAACAATCTCCTGGAGAAAATCTGTTAAGCAAATAGCTTTGCCCAAATTGTCATAGTTTCCCATTGGGATGAAAGAGTCAGTAAATTTTAGAGTATTCACCATTTTTTATGTGTATTAAAATGAATGTTTGATAAGAATTTTAGAGTACATTCAATCTTTACTCCCATAGGCTTAAACTAATTTGATTAAGTTAAGCCTAAAATAAATGTAGTCCAAATGAAATGTTAATAGACAAGCTATGAAAATTGTATTAAAATATTTATAATTAGTTTTAATATAGCACCATATTAAGTACAGAATACAAAAACTCCATTCAAATGTTGCCCTTTTCTGGATGCCCTTCTTAGCAAAGTCAACCTGGAAGACAATTTGTTTCATTTTAATCCTAACAATAATTGCTGTTATTGTACCCAACTTGAAAAGATATACCTTTTCTATTATTTATCCCATGTTGTCTTAAATATTAATTTCTTTTTCTCATTTCTCTAGTTATATTGTAATTTCTTTGAAGGCTGAGAGTTATCCTTACTTTTGTAAACTTCATATCTATCAAACTTCCTTATTGTACCTACCAGGCACTTAATATATATTTTATACAACATCAGTTGAACTGATGAATTCTCCAAATTAAAGTTAACTTCAATGTGCCTAAAAGTAATCTGGACAATTTGTCTAAATTTTCATTAGTCAGGGACCATCTTAACCTGAAATTCTATTTTAGTAGATCTGGGTTCAAATTTACAATTCTACAGTTTTGATATGTGTATGTGGTCAAGGCAACACACATGAAGAAATACTGTGTAAAGGGACTAATTTAATCCTTACAACAAACATAGGAGATAGATATTATCATCTCATTCATAATACTTAATGTTAATTACCAATAATAATGCAGATATCTGAATTTGGTACCAAGTGTAAAACTGAATAAAGTATCCTTGAGAAATTCAAATCCTAGTGCATTTGTTCTGTCCTAGAAAGAATAAGGAAAAATATAATTTTCTTGCTGAAATTGTTTCTTCCTTGTCTCTTTTCTCTGCTATGGTAGCTTTATTCCTATTTGCAGTACTTATTTGTATCTCTATATCATTTGTATGATTTTCCATAGAGAATATAGTTAGTTCTGTACTAAAATTTGGATAAGGAAATTGGACTACTTATTTTCCTTAGTTTATAATCTATGTTTCTAGTTTTTCCTCTAGTTATTTAATGTGAGCCTTCAAGTAATATTTCTTCAAAGTTGTAAAATCAAAAGAATTAAAATTAAAAATAAAAACCCTATATATATGCTGTGGTGTTTTTAAGGATATTTCCCTTCTATCCATGCTCAATAATCCCATCAGTAGTGACAGAGCAGGAGCAGTGCCATCTTGGACAAACACTACCATTTTAAGTTCCCCTTGATTAAAAACTGCCTAAATCCAAACCCCCAAAGATCAGCCTAATGGCTAATGTCAGTATGACTAAAAACCACAAGTGACACCTCTGACCAAACACCTGCCAAACCCAAGATAACCTCCCCCTTACCAGAAACATGCCAAGCCCCAGATAACCTCCCCTTTGAATAAAAAACATTCCAATCCCACAATAAAACTCCTCTACACAGAAACATTTAAAGCCTGTGATAAGCTCTCCCTCCAAAACCCTTAAATACCTTTAGTCTGTAAGAGAGAATGCTCCTAATCAAAATTGGCCAAAAGCCCCTCTCTGGTTTATTCTCTAGAATAAACCTGTCTTTCACTGCTGAGCCATTTTTTATGTTTCTTTCTTCTTTCTTTAACTCTTACAAGTAATAGCCATTCGGTTGGAAATAATTTTCAATGGAATCCTCATAAGGGAGTCTGAAGTGTCTTGTCAAAAGAAATACTAAATAAAATTCTCCCATAACTATTACAAATCAACCTCTCCATAGAAAATAGATGACAGGAAGCAAAAGAGGATTGATTGTATATTTGTATATTTACTTCTGTGGATCCCAGCTGCTGTTTTAAATTATCCCTCTATTGTTGCTTGGCTTTTCATTTACATCTCTGCCCAGCTTCAACAGGAGCACACTTATCCAAAACCAAAAGACAAAAACTAATGTGTCAGTGGTTGACAAAATAAACATTATCATTAAAAATGACAGCCATGGTAAACACTTCAAATGCTTGATTCACACAGAGAACACAGCAATAAGAAAAACTAATTGTGAAAACTATGGTTGCAATTTTGACTGTGTTGCAGAGACGATGTTTTTTGTAAATATAGGTTGATAGTCTTCCATATTCTAAATCTCTAATATAGGTTGATAGTCTTCCATATTCTAAATCTCTAATAATTATTTTTACCTAGAAACAAATGATCTCTCTCTGCAATTCTTTTAATAACTAATAGCTTGTATTTCACTATTCTACCCTAAAACAAAGTCAAACTATTTTAAGTCAGTAAACTTTCTAAATTGAGATGTAGATATAAAACCCAGTTTTTCTTTAATAATCAAAATCTTAAAATTCTGCAATGAAAATACTAAGAGCAGATTCGCTGTATTAAGCTTTGTTCCTGTCATTCACCATGTACAAGAGCTCTGTTGAAAATATTTACCAACATCATCATTCCCATAAATCAAAATATAAAAAGGCATGTAAAATTCAGAGAAATGGAATTACATAAAATAATACTAACTCTGTCATCTTCAATGGAGCATACAGCATACTTTCCATACCTATAGACACAAATCTCATGAAATCCTATACTGTCTTACTGTTAAATTTATCTAGTTGCCACAGAATCAAAAGCAGTTAAATAAGGGTTAATCTCATGCTGCATTTTAATATCTTGCAAGCCATGGCTTCAGAAATTTAGTGTCTATGACAAATTATTGACAGACTATAGAATTACATACTGACCTAACATACCCATCATATCTACTCTGTTCCCTTTATTTCTTATAATCTTCAAAGAGAATATAGAATCTATAGTTAATTTGTTTCAAATAGTATTTTTCAATCAAAATTAATCAGTTGTGTTTTCTTTTTATTTTCCCTTTGAAATGCTAAACTACAGACAAACATATCCTGAATTAACAATCTATTTGAATGCAGAGATAATTAAACAAGTCTGTTCTCTGTACCACAGAATGGAGTTCAGGCTGGGCCACATAAAATATGAAAACTTTCTGGCACATTTGGAATAGGAAAATATAAGAATTTATGCACAACGAACTAAATGGTGGGACAAAAATCAACTCTCACAAAGCTAAAACCAGAGAAATGGATCAAGGTCTCTTAGTCACTGAAATATGAAGACTTCTTCCCCATCAATTAGAATTGATGGACCTTCTAATTATGGAAATAAAAACAAAGGAATCCTGGCTTCTGGCTTCTAGTAATGGCAGAGAAAAATCAGGGTAAAATATAGTTTTTAAATCAACATTTTAAAAATAATGTTTTTAAAAACTTGAGGAATTATCACAAGCAAAACATGCAGAATCCAGAAGGGAATTGGTAGCTGAAAGATGAGAACTCTACTGGATAAATTGAAACATGTTGCAGAGGAAACTCTGAAACCCAAATGACCAAAGTAAGCAGAAAAATGTGGTTTACTAACTTGTTGGAAAGCAGAGTATTATGGTAGAAAAGCTGCAAAATTAGGGAAAGAAATCTAGAAGACAGAATATGCAGAAAGGGAGAGCTCCATCATGTATGTATAGACTCTGCCCAAATCTGTCAGTCATTGCTAATCTACGAAGGTGGGGGGGCATCATTAAAGGGCCTGGCATAAAAGGCACAGCTGGAAGCTGAAAGAACTGAGAAAGCGTCCCCCAGAGATTTTTCTTTTGATACATAGATTATCTGCAAGTAGATTTATTAATTTGCAAATGTGCAATGATTTTCTAGTCATCTTCTAGATTATTGTTACATCAACTGCATTGTGATTAAAGAACAGACTGCTGACTGTTGATGATTTCATTTCTTTGAAAGTTAGAAATATTCATTTATTTGAAAGTTATAAAGACTGTTCTACAGCTTAACACATTGTTAATTTTTGGTAGACATTTTTAATTATTTAAAAAGTATATGTTTCATAGTTTTGGGGTACATATAAATTAGGGAATGTTTGTTTATTTTGTGTTTTACGTCTACATAATTATTGTCTGTTTGTTTTCTTTATTTAGTGAAAGAATAATTCCACTGTGATTATGGATTTTTATAGCTCTCATATTCTTGCCAACGTTTGCTTTATATATTTAAGCTACATTAACAGGTATATGCATTGGAAATAATTTTATCTTCCTGATTAAATATTTAATCATTTTGAGCTCTCCATTATTGCATTAAAAGGCACAATTTTAACATGAAGCCAATAATATTTTAACCTTTTATTAGTGTTTACATGTTATATATCTTTAACTTCTTTACTTTCAATTTTTTTCTATCCTTCTACATATGTTTTTGGAAAAGACCTATGATCATTTTTTCCCCCTAGATCAAACATATTATCCTTAATTTCATTATTTAATTTTTATATTAATTACTATTATATAAATGTGAGTCTTCCTTCTTACTATTTGCTGTCATATTCCTGGTTTCTTTTCTTTCTTTATTCCTTTTAATTGATTATTTTTTACTTTAAAACATTATCTTGTCCTCTGATAATTTGACAGTGCTACTTTACTGTATTTTAGGTGTTCCTCTTGAGATTGCTAGCCAAATTCTTGACTTAACAAGTGTAATATAATTTCATACATTCACCTCTTTCTAGAGAACATATAATTATAGAACATTTAAAATCCATATGCCTCCCTTTGATATTTGCCATGGAGACAAAAGTGACTCCATCCTGGATACTAATCTGTCATGTTGACTTCTGATTAGCCCCAGTCCTGTGAATACCTCCTGATTTCTGTTTTATTTAATGTCCTTAGTGTAACAAATTGATACCATTGCACACATTCTAGGCTGTGGCACACATCGCATCTTTGCCTGTCTGGAGGGTTGCCTTTAATTGTCTTGCTAGAGCCCATGTACCTTTTCCCTGTGGTACATAAGCCTTGAGTCCGGAGATTAATGGTATGGAGATATATCTGTATTGTAGCCACTCAAGACTACACCTCCATCTGTAAGTTCCCTCAATAAATCAACCAATACCAACAAACTGAATTTGTCTGCCTTCTTCTTTGGTTTCTCAGCTTCTTCTCCATTTGGGGTTCCTTTGCATGTATGACCTTTTCACAGAACATGTGCTATTGGAATTGTTTTTACATATTTATTAATACTACTGGGATTTGCTAGGATATCTTGTCCAATATAGCAAGCCCTGATTGTTTAGATAGTTTCCCTGAAATTGTTCATTGCTTTGGTAGTTTGTCATTGCTCTGTTCTGCATCAGGAAATTCCACAGATGGGCTTTAGAGGTTGTATGAACTGGGTATAAAAGGAAAGTTTAACAATCTTTATCTTCAGTGCTTAGACTCTTGGTGAGAAACTGGCTTTACCACAAGTACATAAGGAATCCTGCTTAATTTTGTATTTTATTTTTATTGCTAAAAATACTTTTCGTGAGATGTAACAGGCATGGTGATTTCTGAGTTGCAAGTTCCTTGACAAGGGAAAGATGTGGTTTACAGAACTGAAGAAACAAATTTTCTCATTCAGTCATGACACTGGGCCATACATGTCAGCTTCGCCTGGTAAAGACTGATTCGTCCTTACCAAAACAGTCAGCCATACTTAAGACCACCGCTGGGGGTTGAACAAAGTAGACATTATAATTTCAAATTTAAGTCACTCATGTTAAATGACATTTGCATTTTGATTCTGTCTATCAGAATGTGTTAGAAAGTATTAATGTATGAATAAGATAAAAAGGTAACTGCTCATTAAATAAAAGACCTAGAAGTATACGTCTTTTCTGGCTGTGAAAGCAACAAACAGAACTATGCTCTGCACAGCACCAAAAGGGAAAGAATATCCATTCCTACATAACAAGACTTTAGAAGTTGAAGCATTTAATATGATACATTTTACAACTAAATTTTTTTCAGTAGGTACAACATACTACTCTTTTAATATAAAGGATATTGCAGGAAAAAGAATTATCTAGAAAACCCATACAAGTATATTGGGGGAAATAAATGCAAGAAAGAAGCAATTTTTATAGGCCAGCCTCCATTCCTCAAAGGATAATATACATATCACAGAATTTAAGATTCTAATTGTCAACTTTCTCCCAGAGAGAACAAAAAAAAAAGTGTGATATTATGCAGTCAGAATATTGTTCCTTATCCTGTATTCTATCCTCTTGGAATGAAATCTGTTTCTCTCTCCCAGTAATATATAGAATAAATAACACTATCTTCTCACCAAAGACAATAATCTACTGTTATGCATAAATGGTACACCAGTTTTCTTTCAGGCATTACAGTCGTATTCTGTGTAAAACTATTATCGAAACACAAGGAGTTCTGTCTAGGTCTTGCTGCTTGCCAGACAGAAAGCCAATCACTGAGACGCATAATGCCAAGGAAGAAGGTTTTAATCATGTACTGCAGCCAAGGAGATGGGAGCTCAGGGTCCAATCCATCCCCTGGACCCACGAAAACTAGAGGTTTATATAGTGGGGGAAAAATGTAGCAACGTGTAAGAAAACAGGAGCTGGGAGGGACAAGGAAGCAATCATGATACATGAGGGGTCCCCCATCTCATTGTCTGAATGTGATAATCTGGTGAGTTTTAGTTCTTTGATACTGTTTTGAGAGGCCTGAGGGATCCTTTCCAGAGGAAGAAACTCAGATAAAACAAATATAACTTTTAAGCTTTACCACCAGAAGGATCAATTTCTATGTTTATTCAAAAAACTATCTATGGGGCTTTTTGGGGTTGGTTTTAAAACTCTGCTTATATTCATATATCTCTCAGAATATTTTCACATTGTCAAAAAAGCAGCTGTCCAGGTTGTATCCCCTCGTCCTCCAGGAATGGATTTTAAGAGCTGAAGGATTTATTTTACAGCCATAGAATTTCACCTAAATTTTCTTTCCTTTGAAAAGTTAAATTGTTAATGGCTGCTACAATGACGGGTAATTTAGTGACTGTAGAATAGGGCTGAGGTAATAAAGATTGAGTCATATATATACTTTCATCAAAACAGGATCAATAGCAAATATAATTTAAATAAAGTCCTTCATGATTTCCTAACCTTCGTATGAAAAAATGTATTGTAATTAACATGGTGAACATATGATACATCCAAATACAAAACATAGAAAGAGATAGAATAGAAGGAAACAGAGAAAGATATAAATGAAGAAGAATAATGACAAGAAAAACAGTATTTACTTCAGCTTTACTTTCTGCAAAGCACTGTGCTAAGTCTTTGTATGCATAATCACATTCAGAATGTATAGCTTCATTCATATACACTTGGAGTTACTGTGAATGATTGTGAAGGCTAATATTATCACCATTTTCCAGATGAGAAGTCTGCGGTTTAGAGAGGATGTGTAACTTGTTTAGTGTTGTATTTAGAAGAGAATTCAAAACCAGATCTGCCTGCAGAGTGCACAGGATTAACTCTTATTTTATACTCCCCCTCCTTTTAAAAAGGTGAGCCAAAAGGCTCACCTAACTCAGGTTCCAATGAAAATCTATGCTTAATTTATAAAATTCATTTTGTACAAGATATAATAAGAATATTAATTCTAATCCCTTCAGGTCAGAAATCAGGATGAACAAATTATAAGAGGAACCACGAATACATTTATTTAAGAAATGAGCTACTTATTTCTCCCATGCAGAAGCCTCATAAGTAAGCTCTCTTCTTCTACTTGTGGTCTGCAGAGCAAACCAGGGCAAACTGGGAAGCAGATTAAATGGAAATACATTTAAAATAATCAATGTCTTATAGACATATTGCAGTCACTTTAAGGAGTGACTTCAGTAGAAAAGAGAATGAGAACTGAATATATACGGCATGATCACCAGTTTTAAACAAAAACAAACCTCAAAATCAATAAAGCAGCCTGCTTTCTTTATTTGGAAAAAGTCCCACCCAGAGACGAGAGCTAGCATTAACCCCATAGACAATCATGACCCACAAAACACATCCAGAAAGAGGAAATTTCTGCTTTTTATATTTTCGTTTCTTAAGCAGGGCTTATACGTATTATTACATTATGGCTTCTCCACTTCTCTGTCATAACTTTGAGATTTGGGATTCAGTCAACACAATAATTGTAGGTAAAGAATGGGAGATTAGAACACACATTTTCTCTTTTAGAATAAATAAATCTTTACCTGTCACATCAGAAATAAATCTCCTTTAACCAGTAAAGAGTGAATAATGCTTCAAATCTCCCCAAAACCTGTCTTCCTTTTTTTCTTACTCTTTAGGAACGATATTCTTTCCACTCATACTCCATCCTAATTCTGCCAGACTCTGCCTTTCCCAAGAGCCTCCTTTGTCTGAATTTTTCTCTATCAGGACACCTTTTATCAGCTCCAGCTGTGGAAGGTATGTTTTTTTCTTTATTTCACAAGAGTTTTCAGAATAGAGAAGCTTTAATTACAACCCTTTAGAGGGTCACCTGGATTACTTAGAATTGTTGCCTTGATCCTCTAATTTCTATCCAACCCTGCCTTTGGGGCTAGTGAACTCAAGTGGAAAAAGCAGGTGCTTTTAAGCAAATTTATCTTCATAAAAATTCCTCCTATGCCATTAAAAGCTGGTGGTCGTGGGTGGTGAGTTAAATCACCTATCTGCATTTTAAAAATGAAGGGAATGATTGCTGTGAGATAGGACCACTGGGAGATAACGCAGGGGAAGCAGCTGGTATGATCTTGGCACATATTGGAAAAAACTGAGGGAACCCTTGGGAAGAAAGAAAGTTGCAACTTGGGGCTTTGACAGGGGTTTGGGAGTTGTAGAGAAGGTGGAAAAGAAAAGAGATTAGGAGTGAAGAAGATTTATTGGTTTTCACAAGAAGAAAATTCAATAACCAGTTAGGAGGGTGAGATCAATTTAGGGATTAAAAAATATGTTGATTACTGAAGAAAATGTTTTAAGGCTCTCTCCTCCCAAATAAATATTCTTTGTATCTAATACCCAAACGGTTAATTGGCCTTCCTGCCTTAATCAGTCTGGGCTGCTATAACAAATTACTATAGACTGAGGGGCTTATAAATAACTGAAATTTATCTCTCACAGTTCTGGAGGCCAGACATCTGAGATGAAGGTGCCAGAGGGTTCCAGTGAGGTGGAAGATTGCTGGGTGGCCATCCTCTGGGTGGCAGATTGCTGCCTTCTTTTTGTATCCTGACATGATGGTAAGATGGTAAGAGAGCTCTCATAAGTCCCTTTTATAAGGTCATTAATCCCGTTCATGAGGACTTCACCCTCATGACTTACTTATTTCCTGAAGAATAGGGCTACGGTGATAAAGTTTGAGTCAATACATTAGGGGTTAAAATTTCAATATCTGAATTTTAAAACACAAGCCTTAAGTGCATGACATTTTCCTAATGCTTTTGCTACCTGCCTCAGCCTCTCAGGAAACACCTGGGGTTAAGGATAAGCATGAGGACAGGCCAAGCAGACACCTCTATTTTGGTTCCCAGGATGCTCTGCTTTTTCTGCAGGAACCTCAAGCAAAGTCATGTTCCATTTTTACAGTATTTATAATTTTGTCCCCTGTGAAAGGCAATTTAGTGGATGTTTTCTGCAGCTTATTTAGAAATAAAGGTAGAGTTAGGGGTGCTGGATGACCCAATATCACTTAACCTTCTGGTGACATAGATTCTAGTCAGTGTCAATGCCAGGTTGGTCTCCTCAGATAGGTGGCTTGGATTCCTTAGCTAAACGCCTTTTGTGAAAGGAGGGATTCACATTATATTGTCTTCCATTTGTATTATTTAAGAGAAGTATACACCCAAGACACATCACAAATTAATGACAATAGAAGTGGTACTGGTAAAAATAATAATAATTATGATAATTTTAACAATAACATAAATTATCACTAAGAAACTAATAGCTAACATCTCTGTGACAGTTACTTTAAATGCACTGTTTCACGTAATTCTCATAAATTGTTTGTTTCAATATTCTTATTTTGCTAATGAGATAACCAAGGTATCAGTTAAGTGATAGTCTCAGGCTCAAGCAACTACTTGAGCTACTTAATGTTATTGCTGAGATTCCAACAAAGGAGTAATTTCTCCAATACTCTTCCAGCAAATTGGGCAGAGATACGATTTCTAGAACTAACACACTAAAAACTTCAGCACAGGAAAGGGGTGGAGAGTATTCTGACCCTTTTCTCAATGGATTTAGGCATTTTCTTTGATGTGTATGTGTGTATGTGTGTGCATGTATTTGCCATATTTTGGAGACTATGTGGTCTCATATTTAAATGACTTACAGTAATTCTGCAGTATTCACATTATCAGTTCCAAATCTGCTGATGTGCCATAAGAAGCTCACGGAAATTAATTTCTCCAAGATGACTCCCATAATAAGCATACAAAATGAAATTCAAATTAAGTCCAGATTCCCTGTGCTCTTTCCATAGTTCATGTCTTCTATGGTTGATGGTAAATTTACTCTGTAAATGCTGAGCTCTAATTAAATATGTTTTATGTTACCTGGGAATTTGTATATATCAACCTTTTTCTTTGAGTATTTTATTTTATTGAATAATTAGTAATAGCCAACAAAGTTGTGAATGTGAAGGAATTTTGTACTTATTAGATGAACACAGCATTATGCTGACGAAGCTATTACTGTCATTTTGGTGGAACTTTGAGAGGCTTCTGCAGTTCAACCTTTGAACACAGGTTAGTAGTATGCTGATAAATACTTAACAATTAGATCTCTGGAAGAGCAGGAGCCTTCATTTGCAGGATGTGCCCATTTTCCTGGTGTATATAGCCACACTGTGACAATTCCAAGCTACCAACATAATGTTACTTAACGTGGAGTCAGGAAGAAATGTATACAATCCATTCTGGAGCTGTGACAAACCATCTCAGCTTACCACTGACAGTCAGGCCAAGAAAGCCACACTTTAATGAATACAAAGTGGGTAGGTAATGGAATCATGAAGTGTTGCTACCTGGTTTTACTCAATAGCAAGATAATATTGCTTCAAAAGGAAAAAGTCAAATTTTATCCTGCAAGTCTCTTGGCATTGAACAGCATTGGCATATAATGTTGCATTCAGTGTAGTTCAGATTTTGCATCATTCAACCTCAGTTTGTTCTCCATGGCCACATTTCTAAGACATTTTACAATTTCCTTCTCCATAAAATTCAAGAATTGGTACCAATGCTAAATTGGACTTCTTACAGAAAGGTGAGTCACATTCATCAAAAATGACGGGCTATATTGAGCAGGCAAACTTATTCCTTTCTTTCATTGCTCCAATAAATCATTCATTTATGGAAAAGGACTTTAAGGACACCCTAATAATTTCACTTCCACAACTCCACTAATATCAAATCCTCAACATTGAAGGTGCTAAGGGGCAACTTAGTGATAAATAACATCTGCAAAGCAAGAAATGGTTTCCAAAACACCCATGAGAACACCTGATCAGGGCAAGTATCACTGGGCTTTAGACAGATTGTTCTGGCTCCACTGAGAAGCCTAATAATTCTGGATCGTCAAACAACTCTAAGATAATAGTTTAATTAGGTTGGAAATGAGTTTCAGTGATATCATTTTGAGATTATGTCCCACATGTCTTTATTAGGTTAAGGTTTATGTAAGGCTCTGTAGATGATGTGAGAGAAATAAAATCATGTTACATTAGCTTGACAAAATGTACACAAAAACATAATAACAGTACATACCCATCAGAGGGTGACAACAGGTTATTCCAGGAGAAACATTTCTTAGGACCTAGAAGAGTACAAAGAAATGACAAGAATTTGTGAACTACTATAATCTGAGGAGAATGTATGAAAATGTCAGATATAAGTATGGGTTGGAAATTGTACCTAGTCGTAGAAAAGGGGAATCATCCCCTAGTAAGGTGCCGAGGGAAGACAGATCTGATGATTACATCAAGGGAATACATTGGAACTAGTCTAAGAATCGACTCAGCCATCACTGATGGAAGGAGAGAACTTTTGGGAAAAAGGGTATGGGATAGAGGTCTCACACTGAGATGTCTACAAGGGACTCTGTAGGTTACACAAGTCAACAAAGTAGGGCCAGTGTAAGGGGAGAAAAGATATGAATTGTGCAGCAGTGCCATTTATTTAGTCCCAAATTTCAGTGAACATTTAGTTCTTTTTTTAACTGAAAAGTTATCATTCACTTTATCATTTATTCCAGTATGATTTATCTTTTTCTGAATAATCATACTTTCATAGGTATGATATGTTATCACAACTCTATAGAGGATATAGGCAGGAAAAGCTACCTACTCACATAGATAATCAATGACCAAGTACATGCTATAGAGGATATCATCAAGAATTTTATAATAATTGGTTTTATAATATTGTCTTAGCTTATTCATTGACACAGGAAATTCTCACAAAAAAATATACTCTCTCTCCACTTCCAGATGACCCTGGCCCTCATGTTCTATTTTTGGATATTCCAAAGTTGATAGATACTTAGGTAAAGAGTAATATGAGAAATATGTAAATATGAGAACTATAGAAGATTTATTCATGAGCTTTATTGAGCTTGCTGACTATAATTTCCAACTTTTATGGAGTGTATTTAATAAATCAGTCATGTGTCAATAAGTTCCTTCTCTCTGGAATGAATAAAACAGATACCTAAAGTTTTTTTTAAAAATTAAAAATTTATATGAGCTTAGTGATAAATATAGGGCAGAAAAGTACCTGAAAAAAATAAATATTGCCTGGTATTTGAGAATAGTATTTCTGGATATGTGTTTTGATGCTCAAAGAACTACTTTCACAATTAAACATGGTAAAATTATAACAAATATTGGTTGAGGTCATTGATAGATGATGAATTTGCCGTAGATCATTCTAGTTGTGATCTAGATATGATATACTATGAAAACTCTACAGAGGGTATCATCAGGAAAAGCTACCTACTCATATAATTGATGCCCAAGAACATGCTTCACATCCTCCCAATATAGGAATATTTTTACTCTATGTATTTATAGCCACTTGAGTGGTATGTCATTTTAGTCTTGATTTTGTAATTTTTTTTCAGTCATATGTACTGCAACATCCCACTCTCTTGCTGCTCTTTTCACTTCTCTTAAAATTGTATTGTATATTTATGAACATAATCTCTTCCACTGAAATAAAATATTTGTCACTTTTTTATAATCAGAGATTTTGTGTCTGGTTTAACTAATATTATATACCACATGTGGTTAAGACATTCTATTATCCTCTCTTAGGATTTACTATTTTTTAATTTCACATAAAAAACTAAAAACCACCTGAAATTAACTATTATTGCTTATACTATGAATAGAAACTATTACCTCTCTGTCTTTCTCTATGAATAGAAATAGATATACATTATACTATGAATAGAAACAATCTCTCTTTTTTTCTCTGTCTCTATCTCTCATATACAACTGATGAAGTACAACTAACTAAAATGACTATTTGCCACCCTCTCGTTATGCCACCTGTATCATTGATCAGTATAAACCTGAGTCTGCTTCTAAACTCTCTGTTTTGTTATCTTGCGTGGTTTGTCTATTCTTGCACAATTAATCACTACCTTCATTATTGCAGCACTCAAATAAGCCTTGATTCTCCAAAATTTTAGTTTGTCTTCAATATTGCATTAGCTATGATTAGATCTTTGAATAGTTATGATAATTTATTATTGGCTTATCCATTTCAACAGAAAAAGCTGTTACTTGAATTTTTCTTGAAATTGTAGTAAATTTATAGATGAATTTGAAGATAATTTGCTTCTTTACATACTGTCTTCCCCTCCATAAATAGTTTCCTATTAATTTAGGTTCATATTGATTCTCCCTCAACAATGTTTTATAATATACTCTCTATAAATTTGTCTCTTCTTTTGTTACAGTTTTTCTTAGGTGTTTGATTCATTTGGATTATTGGACCAGTTCAGATATATTCAGGACTTAAATGTTTAAAGACATTTAAGAGTTTTGAAGAAAATTTAGATGAACATCTTTCTGACTAATGATCTAGACTGATTTCTTATACATAATAAATACTATAAAATATAAGTTTAAAATTGAATACTTGAAAACATTAAAATAAATTTAATTTATAAAATGACAACAGAAATTAATGTCTCACTCTAGATCAATTTTTCACTCAATTGACTTAGAGCAAGACTTTATTGACAATATTCATAACTCACAAATGTAATTCACGTATCAACCTAAAAGAAAGAAATATCTCAAATTTAAAACGGGGTCAAAGTCATATACAGACATTTAGCAGACAATGAAAAACAAGTGACCTATACACAAATGACACTGCTAACCTCATTAATAATAAGTAAAATGCAAATTACAACCAAATCAGATATAATTATGCAGTACTTAATTATCAAACAATAAATGTCTGACAAAACCAAGTGGTGGTTAAAGACATATGGCAAGGGGAATATTCATACACCGCTTATAAAAAGGCAAATGATAAATAACTGACAAATCACTTTACAAAACCATTCACATTGTATGTTAAGGAAGAATATAATTCTGCAATTACTCTCTCAAATATATACTTAACATAGCAATTTTTGTTTTTATTTGTTTGTTGTTTAAATTGAGGATTACTATATATTATTTTGTGAAATTATTTTGGTGAGTCATACACTGAATTAATGAAATAGAACAGCAAATAAAAGATCTATATTCACCTAACATTTTAAAAGAAAGGGCTTCAGTCTTAAACATATTTTTAGGAAGAAGCAGTCCACTTTGGGCCCTGCTATCCCTGAGCATGCTTGCTGGAATTGCCAGGATTTTAGAACTCTGACCATTCTTCTAGGCCATTATTCAAGACTGTGTTTACAGTGAACAGCCTTGAGTGATGAGGGAATGTCTTCCTCCAGACAAAGTGCAAGCTTAGTATATAAGCAGAGATCACTTGAGCTCAGTGTTACTCTCCTCCAACACAGCCCACTGTATGTTCAGACATCTATCATGGACCCTTTTGTGTCATGACTCTGGGACTTGCGGGTATGAGAAATTGACGCCAGCAAATGTGAAGCTCTGATTGCTGCTTTTGCCATGAGTATTGAAATCCTTTATCTCTGACTTGGAAGTTTTGTGTCTTCTACCAGCATCTATGAAATAATAACACGCTGGGTAATCAGCTCGCAAGTAGGACACTATGCTACATTCCACACAGTTCTTCACATTATTTTTCTAGTCACAATATGAAAGTTTTTCTAGTTGTGAGTCACAGTCAAAAAGCTTGAAAGCTGTTTCACTAGAAAACTCTCTTGTGCATAAGAACTATCAGACATGTATAATACAATGTACAAGAATGTTTTTTTGTAATAACCAAAATAAAACAAAACAAAATCTAAAAACAACACAAATGTTAATCATCAGGAGGACAGATAAATAAATTGCAGTATACCCACCCAGTACAACACTATACAGCAGTAAAAATAAACAAACTATCACCACATACAACAAACATTTGAATCATGAAACAGTATTGGGCAAAATCAAACCAATAACAGAAGGCTACAACAGTATGAACTTTTAAAATATGGGCAATTAAGCAATATGTTGCTTAAGACGGCACGCATGTGAGCTAAAATTGTAATGTATAAAATAGCAAGAAAATTACAAACCTATATTCAGGATAGTGGTCAGTGCTAGAAAACAGTCAGGGTCATGTGACTGGAGTAAGTATTAATATTTAGGTAGCTTAAATGAAGAGTGGGTATACAGTTCATTAATTGTTCACAATGTAAAAATATAAAATATATACTTTCATTTGTGAAACATTATTTCTTTTACCAAACATTAGTTGATAAATTACACAAAATATGTTCCGAATCCTGAAATGCTGTAATCCAGAATTGAAAAAGGAATGAAGAAATTATGAATGCTAACAATAACAAAATTATTTTTTTCAATTTTTAATATAATTGCCACCATTGATGAGTAAAAAAATTTAATTTCAAACCACTTTTTCTACTATGAAGCACTGACGATGGAGTGTTAAAAGGTATTGTTAAGCAATTGGTTTTATGTTAAATTTCATTTTCTTTTGTGTAAGTGGAAAATTGAAAATCATATCAGTAAATTAAGATTCTAAAGCTGGTATGTTTTTTATAATTTGAGACTTAATATGAAGCACCCCACCATCACTTTTTTTCATGGAAGAGAAGCTCAGGGAGTATTATATTTAAGCTTTAACTCATAATTCAAGAAAACAACCACAAGAAGATAGAGAAAATGTTTGAGAAGTTGAAAGTTAAATAAATCACTCTATATATACACCATGCTGAATGAAATATAAAATATAATTAAATTCACAGAGAAAACCCCAGTTTTCAAATGTTGCTAGTTGTCCTCGGCTTCCATACTATAAAGAGAGATTCAAAATTATGTTGAGGTATGAAGGCATTTACTTTCTTGACAATGAAGCAAAATTTCTAACTATAGTATTATATGACCAATGAACTGTCTAAAAGGAGAAATAAAGGAAATCTTAAAATCATTATTCAAGCATTACCATTATTTTACTGCATGCATTTGTTCGTAAGAGTTAAAGCAAATGCACAGAATACTATTTATTGTTCCCTTTGTAAAAAATAAACAGATAAAGAAAAGTAATAAAAGGCAAATGATCATGCTACTTTGTCCATACCATCATATGGGATTTATTGCTAATTCTGTTTGTATGAGTGGTGAAAATGGAGTCTTATTAAATCTATTGCTTCTAGTCTCATGATTAGTTCTTCACAATGTATTCCATATGCCATACAGCATTTGTAATTTTTACTCCATTAAAACTTTATTTTTCTGGCTTTTCAATGGTTCCATCACTTTCCAGGAAAGCCAAGTCTATTTTGTGTGTAAAATGTCACCTCAGCTGAAGATCTCTCTGAACAAAGGTATTTGTGTGGCCAAAAACTTAGTGGTCATGGCTGGATTCCTGCATCTTTAGGGTTGGCAGCAAACAACCTGCTCGCTCCCTGGGCTCTTTCTTGGATCTCCGCACTGTAAATGTGGCCAGTCTTTCTTGCTATGAAGAAAAGAAGCAAGCCACAGTTACTTTACAACCAATAATTACCCTTGGGGTTTCAGAAATGAACTTCCCCGTCTTTTTATAAGCAAGACAACCTTACTCTCAATAAGATATGGGGAAAGTGTTAAAAAGGGAAGAATGTGAAGCCAGTGGGAATGTGCCATAGCCCTAAATTAATGCTGGAATTGGCTTCAATCTGCTGAAGGAATGTAAGGCTTCTCAAGGCCTGGATACAATGTAGCAGAAATAGAGCAAAAGCCAAAATAGTAGGATTCCAGATGGTAATGCTGAAATAGTTGCGAACAGAAAAGTTCACCATCTCTGAGCTTGCTTGATTCCTCTTACTAATAAGAGCATTGTAAAATGATTAACCATGTTAGTTCTAGAGAAGAAAGAAGCATATGGCATTAAGTAGTAACCTAGTAGATGCAGACACACTTTCCTAGCTATCATAGTTAATAAAGTTTACAGCCCAGGATGCCCTCCTTTCACGTAGCAGGTCTGGTAATGATATATGTAGTAAGTTGAGCATAGCCTGCATTCTTCCAATTCTGCCTGTACTCTTTCCCATGGAGAGTATTACTTGGATTTTTCTATCCAATTCTTTTGTCATTTTAATTCCCCCCACACAGGGAGATCATAGTAAACACTGTCCTAAATCCCCATGATATTCTGTGTGGCCATAGCTTTCTATCTTCTGACCATGTTTATCACTTTTCCAGAACAGAACGACTGTCAGACTCAGACATCTTACTGTCCTACATTGCACTGCTCCTCAATGTTGATTTTCCTCTCTATTCCCTTCCTTGAAGGAGTAGAGATTGAGAAAGTGGGCTATGGACTGAACTATACCGAAGCTCTCAAAAACTGTCAGCTAAAATGTGAACTCAGGTCAGCTAGTGAATGTCTCTGAGATTTAACCTCCTCCTCAGAAAAACACTTGCCTCATCCTCTGATTGTAAAGAGTAACTGAGCTGATATGGATGAAACATCAGCCAGTGACTCGTGCAGAGAACTAACTTGATTCATGGTATTGATGATGGTGAAAGTTGAGGAGGCAGAAGATAGCAATAAGAAATATAATAAGCATTACTATAAATCGAATGAATTTAAAGATCTCTCAATATCTTTAGATCAATATTAAAATGTTCTTGATGACCAAACAAAATGTTTTTAAGTATCAAAATGTTATAAACTCAAGCTCTCTGGATCTCTGCAGCCACACTCTTTGAATATCCAACTTCTCCAAGAGCATAAATACTAGCCTGATGGAATGTCAAATGTGTTGCATTTTTAAGTGTGGAAGAGCTATGAGATCATGTCAGAATGTGTCCTGACAGGCATAAGAATATCCAGATTATGACCCAAGAAAATAATAATATAATACAGATTTAACACTAGAAAATGGGAGGGATAAATTTTACAATCAAGAAATTATTTTCAAGGACATTTTCTAATCATAACGTCTCTTTTTAAAGAAAGTAGACTTGAGAAGAGAACCTACACATGTACTAATGTGAAGCTGCAGAAATGATTTGTATTTAAAACATTTTAATTAACTAGATGCATTGCACCTGCTTTCAGTAAAATATGACAGTAACTTTGAGAAAATATTTTGCTTTTATAAAATATTTTGTATATTTATATATCAAAATATGCTCATAATTTTATCTTATCGCTATGAATTATAAAATATTTTTCCTTAGATTTTGAAGAATTTGTGTTCACAGCTCCTCATGATCACATGGAGCATTTAAAGAATGTGTTTTTATTTCCTTTTCTGATAGAAATATATGTTTTGATAATTTGGAGGATAGAAAATGTACCTTTCCTCTTAGTTTTAAATTGTCCTGAAAACATGAGGGGGAACATGAAGAAAAAGTGTGACTGGGAAGTGTAGAAGTCAGGAGGGTGATATTTCACAGAAGGAAATTGATCAAGCCAAGTCACACAGACCTATAGCTTGGAGTACTACTGTCTTAGCAAATGGATATTTGATTGAGTGTGACAGAAGATGACTCAGAGGAGATCGTCCAGAAAAAGAAAATTTAGCAGAGGAACACCTGAGTATCATAGAAAAGCCATTGCCAAAGGTGTATTTGGGCCTCACCAGAGGCCAGAAGAAGGACATGAGCATCGCTGAGAAGAGAAGCAGTTCCTCTTTCCTCTGACTCTGTGTGAAGGAAACGAGCGCTTATCTCTGATTCTCCATGTCATCTTTTGACTTTCTCTCTCGTCATACCGATTTTCTCTGCCTTTCTTATACGTGGTCCATTAAAACTATCTCAAAATAGTGTTTCCAGTTTTCTTTCAGCTTCACTTCCTGTCACTGTCCAATTAGCCTTTGTACCAGTTTGGGAGAGAGGATGTAATTTATTCTATTTTGAAAATACAATAATTTGTGCAATCAGCTGTGGCTTCACAGAAGAATAATGTGGAGTATCAGTCTACAAAGCCTTATTCCTGTGAGATATGCAATATACAGCATACAAGGTGTGTCTTTTACACATGTAAAGTGAAACGGGTATGACATCACTTTTGCTACAGAAAAATATTTCTAAAGGAGAATACTGATGTAAGAAAGGATATATTATGTAAACAATACTATATGATGTAACACATAAGCCTTAACATCTCAGTGGCTTAATCAAATAGAATTATACCTCTGATTCATATAAAGTCCAATTTGTAGATACGCTGGATGTACAGAGAATTTTCTCTCCACATTAAACTATATTATCCGCTGCAGGCTCTGCCCTCTTTCATATAGCTTCCAAGATTGCCTTGGGTTTTGTTATGCAGACAACAGACAGGATATCATGGAGACTCCATGTGTTGACATTTGTGATGGATCAGTTCTGTTAGGTGCATCATTATGATTCAAATTCCATTGACTGAAACTTAGTTATATGTTCACACCTAACTTTAAGGATGGCTGTCTTAGTCTATTTTTTGTTGCTATAACAGAATAGCTGAAACTGAGTAATTTATAAAGAAGGGAGGCTCATTTAACTCAGGCTAGCAAATTCAAGGGCATGGCCCTTGCTTCTGGTGAGGATTTTTGTGCTATGTCATAGCATAGCAGAGAAGGTTAAAATAAAACTAGATACATGCAAAAAAGCAAAACCTGAGGGAGGCCTCTCCTGGCTTTATAACAACCCATTCTTGCAGAAGCTAACTTATTCTCATGATAACTAATCTGGTCTTTCCATGGCAAGAACTCACTGTCTACCCAGAGAATGACAGTGAGCCATTCTTGAGGATCCACCCTCATGACCCGAATACCTCCTCTTGTCCCCAATACTACCACACTGAGGGTTAAATTTCACCATGAGTTTTGGTGGGGACCAGCATATCATATGCCAACCATGGCAACTGAAAAACGTAGTATAGTTTTCAGGAAGACGGAATTTGGGAATTTGATTACCAGTCTGAAGAGGTTGGGCATCATTCTTTTGCCAATGTGGACTTATTAAATATTTTTGAGTCAAGAAGTTGCATTAATTTGAAGGGTAGTTCAAGTGATGGAATCTCTGTATGTAGAAAATTGGAAGTGGGAGACAAGTAATTTAAGTTTACAAATGTTAGGGGAGAAGGTTGCAATATAAGGTTTTTATGGAAGTAATTTCAACAAATCTGGAAAATAATCTGACATGGAACTAATGTCTCCTTTATTCATCTAGGGATGATTTATTAAATATTTATTCTATGCCATTCCCTGAGCTAGATACTAGGGATAAAATAGTCCTTTTTTATGTACTGCATATAGCTATAGTCTAGTGGGATTAGGGGGTGTAGAGAGATAATAAATTATTAGTGTTGTACCTAATTAAATTGTGATCAATATTGTAAAAATGATAGAAATCATTAAATGAGTATAGTAGACTAGCCAAGATCACTCAGAGTAAGTGAAATTTAAGCTCTGTGTATGTGTGTGTTAACATGATTTGAAAAATACTCATGTCTTTACATGAGAATTGAGGGAAAAAAGCATACACAAGAAAGCCATGTGTGGTCGGAAATATGATAAGTTTAGGGTTGGAGCCACCAATTAGGGACACCAACTAATATCCAGGTGCATCTATTGATTAGTTACCTATAAATGAGGGGCAGGATATGCAAAGAGAGTTGAAATGGATCCAGTCAACTGTGATACAATGTAGACTATTTTAGTGCTTCTTTTGATAAGATCCAAGCCTCACTTGGATACTATACAAAGATATTTCTTACAAAGATTTATAATGTACAGTTATTCTTTGCTTTTAAAATTGGTGCTTTTTTCTCTTAATTTTAGGATGTTTCTGGGTTGCAATTATATGTTTATATGGCTGAAGTTGTCTCTGGACTATTAGTTCCTTGAGAATAGAGTGTATTTATTTATTATTTTCCCTCCTTCTTCCTCACAGAATGAGAAACACAGCAGGTGCTCAATAATTGCATGATGAAAAAGAAAGGGTGCAGAAATGAACAATGAATAAGTACTTTTATGTGAACATGCACAAGGTTCTTGGAGCATACAAAAGTCCATGGTTTAATTCAGCTCAGGCTCAGAGACCTGAGAACCAGGGGACTGATGATGAAAATCTCAATCCAACCTCAAAATAAGATAAAATGAGGTATCCCAGCTCATGTAGTGAGGCAGAATAAAAGGAGGTAAATTCTTCATTTCTATGATTTTTTTGTACTCTTCAGGCCCTCAATAGATTGGATGATGCTCCCTGCACTGGGGAACACCATCTTCTTTACTGAAACCATTGATGCAGATGCTAACCTCATTTGGAAACATCCTCACTGACACACCTAGAAAAAAGGTTTATTTTGGGCACCCCAGGGTGTGGTCAAGTTGACAAATAAAATTAATTATTACAGCAGTTTGTCTAGTGACTATGTAATTATTTGATGACTAAGGAAATGTCTTCAGGCTTCACCTTCTTGGTTTTCTATTTCCCCTTATATAATACCATTTCACTATGCTTCTTTTCACCTGGATTTCACCTACTACCAAGACACTTGACTCTGAAATCTCATATGAGCTTTAAGTTTCACTCCATGATGGAATTTTTCCAGTGAACTTCTCCTTTGAATCTTTTATTTGAGGACTTTCTTTGCTCATCATGGGGCCCAGTTCAAGGTCCCAGACTTTCAGCTTGAACAAATACATGTGTTCTAGTCTCAGATATTTATACCAATGTATAGCATTCATTCAGGTAATAATTTGTAATAATTATTTAGTAAACTATTATATTAGTTTATATATATAATTATTTAGTAAATATATATAATAATTATTTAGTAAATAATTTATATAGTAAACTACTATAATGGGATTATAACATTCTATTATTATTGTGATTGAATGTTTACTTTGTGTTTAGTATGTGTACATGGACCCTGTTTCCATTCTTTTGAAAACAGTCTTTTGGTTTTCTTTTCTCATTTGGTGATTTTATTATTGTAGTCTTCACATTATATATATATGCATAGGCACATGTACACAAACACATACTTAAATGTTAGTATAGTTTTATTCCCAAGCATTCCCTACTTAAGAAGGAAACCTCATCTTTTATATCTGGGTTTATAAGGAAGCTAAATTATTCACTAAGAGACTTTGACTTCCTTATGAATTTTGGAATTTTCTGAGAGTACAGTCAAGGTTATATAATGCTTAATTTTTAATCAGTTATTTAGACCCAGGATTGATAGTTTTCAACATCAACAACAAACAGCTCCGGAAGTTTTGTCCATGTTTTCTGCATCTCTTCTCCATCATTCTCTTTTATTATCCTGAAGAGCAAGTATTATTTTTTATTTTATGACAGCTCAGCTACTTCTATCAAAGAACAATCTCTGTCATTTCTCACTACCTATCTTCTTCTTTGCTGATCTCTTGCTCCCTCTGAATCAGAAATATTCCTTAGATTTATGGACACTTCTTGTACAATGTTCTTTTTATTTTGTTGCTTGGATCTTTACTCATTTTGGTTCGAGTATCTTTAGCTTTATTTTTGTCTTTTTTCCCAATCTCCCAGTCTTTGAAGTTTCAGTCTGTCCATTAGTCTTTTTTCACTCTATACTCTTTATTCACTGGGAGACTAGATTAGCCCATTCATTTTTCTTCCTAAGCAGAGAGAATTATCCTTTGCAATAGACGACAGGTTATGTTCAGTTTATTTTTCTTATATAGTCTTCAAATACTAGATCATTAAATTTTTCACTTACTGAGGGCCTACTATGTGTCATCAGTATTTAAAAACAAGGTTAATTCTCACAAGACCCATAAAATTGATATAATTTTTCAAATTAGTGAATAGTAGCTCAGATAAATTAAGAAGCCAAATGATGTACAACATGTCCTGGATTAATTCTCAAAATATTTACTTCACTATTTCCATAGTCCAGGCACTGGTTCAGATGTTGGGAATATAGCAGATAATAAGATTTTTGAAGTCTATGTTCTCGTGAGGAATTATGTAGGATGTAGTCAGTAAATAAGTAGGTGTGCAATGACATATAAAGTAATAGAAGCATTTAAGCATATAAATAAATACATAAACTGATATTCTCAATGAAGAAAACAAATGTGTATTTTGATAACTATAACTCGGTATGGGGTAGTTGGAATAGCCTTACTGAGGAGATGGTATTTTAGCAGATATCTAAAAGGACAGATAGAGTTAGTTATTAGAAATGAGTAGGAAGAGCATTCCAAGCCCACGAATGTGCTGAAGGCAAGGATATATGGTAGGGAAAATTGTTAAGTGTAAGGAAGAGCATACATCCAATATTGTTAGACTATGAGTGGTATGAGATAAAATAGAGACATAGGAAAAGACCAAACTGTCATGATCCAAAGGGCATATTCTTTCACTTCTTTCAAGTCCATGTTGTTTTCCTGACACAGCAATAAAATAGTACTAAACACTCCATTGCATTTACTGGTACTTGCTATTATATCAGTATTAAGTGTCTCAGGTCTCAGTCTTTACCTAAGTACTTCACATCCTTGGTGAACTCTTTTTAAATGCTGTATTTATCCTGATGACTTTCCAGTGTTTTCTATAGCATCGACCTTTCCCTTGAACTCCAGAACTGCACACCCAAGATGTACTAGACATCTTCACTTGAATGTTTAATAAACATCTCAAACACAACTTGACCAAAGTAAACACCAATTGCTGAATTCCTAACAGGCCTGGGATTTGCTTTTACCCCACTTAGACACAAAGAAATTAGCTTGTACTCTTTAATGGATGCAGTCAGAAGAAACAAAACTCTTGGGTCAGAGACAAAAGATTTTATTACCATGACACCACCAACAGTATTAGCATCAATATATTTGAGTGGTTTCCCCTTGCCTTCCAGTCCTATAAAGTTAGGGGGCCAGGATGGATGCTAATTTGCAGTGAATTTTTCACTGCTGTTGCAACACTAACTTTGAATAATCTACTCCCTTTATAGCTTCCAAGTAGGCAAGATTGCTCTTTGTCCTGAAAGGAAACAATACCTTATTGTTCACAATTCTCTCTGCAAACTCATGAGAAATGGCCCAGACAAAGAGCAGTTGAGGCCTTGTATTCTTGGCATACTGGCAGGATAGGGATTATCTCACCCAATACTTCCATAAAATATGTATAAGGTGCCTGGTGTCATAGAGGAATGGGGACAAGGGCATAGATCTACAGGTTGCTGCCATAGCCCTTTACAATAGGGGTAGTTTTTGTGGCACTTAGGTAGAAAATGTCAGGAGTGAACTAGTCTAGATTCAGGTCCTCATCTCAACCTACTAGATAGGCTACTAGGTAGGCTCCCACCTACAGGTGGAAAGGCCTGGGAATATAAGCCAAAGTGTAGCCAAAAAGTAGATGCCTCCCAGTTTTCTTCTCCCATGCATATCCTATCATTGCTAGATTCCCTCTAATGTGCATGTGTTCTTTTCTTTTCTTTTCTTTTTTTTTGAAGTTCTTCATCTCACCAAATTAAAAAAAATGGACACCATTAACTGGGCCACTGTCCCAAGAACCCAGACCTCCCTACCCACACATACCTTGTTTGGTCTTTAGGCAGCCTCTTGGGTGATCATTCATCTCTGAGCAAAATGATGGCTCCTCACTGCTGTCCCATTCTCATCAATTACAAAATTAGCTTCTGTACCCTCTCTTCTAGAAAATAAAGTTTTACAGGATCCTCATTTGCTTTCATTCTTAAGGTCATCTTGTGAACAAATATATTATTTGTGTTATTAATCCAGTAGAGGACTTCATACCCATCTCCACTGTCAAACCATGAGATGGTGCCCAAGCAAGATATGGGTGCCCACATGGGCTTATTCAACTGGGCTATGGGCTGACTTGTGAGGGATTCCTAGCACTGCTGCAGCACATGGTTCCTGTGGCCAAAGCCTAGCTCAGTTTCTGCTTTCTGTAGCTCCCCCAAACTCAAGAGACTCCACATAAATATTGCTCCTGATCCCAACTGGTGAAATGAGCTTGTTTATTTCCTTATGCCCCTGTTTTCCCACCATGCTACAGCTGGCCCATTAATATGCTTGTATTATTTATTTATGTAGTTTCCTTACAGCCCATCTTTTCCCACTAGAATCTAAGTTAGTGGTCCCCAACCCTCAGCTCATGGACCAGTACCAGTCCATGGCCTGTTAGGAACCCAGTAGCCCAGCAGGAGGTGAGTAAGCATTATGTCCTGAGCTCCACCTCCTGTCAGATCAGCAGCAGCATTAGATTTTCACAGAAGCATGAACCCTGTTGTGAAGTGCACGAGCAAAGGATCTAGGCTGCATGCTCCTTATGAGAATCTAATACTTGATGATCCGTCACTGTCTCCCATCCCCCATAGATGGAACTGTCTAGTTGCAGCAAAACAAGCTCAGGATTCCCACTGATTCTACATTATGGTGAGTTACATAATTATTTCATTATATATTATAATGCAGTAATAATAGAAATAAAGTGCACAATACATGTAACATGTTTGAATCATCGTAAAATAATCTCCCCACCCTAGTCTGTGGAAAAACTGTTTTCTGCAGAACTGGTTCCTGGTACTGAAAAGGTTGGGGACCACTGATTTAAGCTTTCTGAGAAAAATATTCAATATTGTTGAATGGATGAATATATGCAATTATTCATTTGTTCATCTGCTGCAGGTACTGCTGAATTTAATCTCTGTTAGCATAGGTAGTTGTTTTATTCACCACTTACCCCTATGCCTAAAACAGTGAGTAAATCATAGTTATTCTATAAATATACACTGAATACATTTATTGAACAGCTGAATGAAGTTCTAACTCAATAATCTCTCTATAGAATGGTTAACTTTCATTCAGGCATCTTCCTAGTAACTTAAAAAATTGAGTTTATTTTGGAAGAGGTGATTTCATGTATTGATTCAACAAGATTTATTGAATACTTGTTATCTGCGTGACCTATTTTAAGTGTTCCTCTCTCATAGTTCTTAGTGGAGTATGCTAAAAAAGTAACTCAAAGAACTAAATTCTGGTACTTGGCAAAATCCTGTATTTCTTTCTTCTTGGGCTGGAAGACTACACTGTCCAGTTCTCCAGCAATTACGTGTAGCACCAGAATTGTTTTGTGACCAAAGGAAGGAAACTGAGGTGTGGCACCTGAAGTGTTTTCTCACCAGTGGAAGGAGGCTAAGGTGTGGCACTGGAAGGAAGTGTTTTCTCAGCAGAGGAAGGTGAGCTAAGGGACTTGCACGTTGATAACCCTACAGAATCTGCCATGTGCAGCTACATGTCTTCTTTTTAATCTCGCTTGCTTCCAGGAAGGCAGCAATCCCCAGGGCAATTTTGGGAGCTTCACCTAGAAGATGAGAGACACTCAGTAATATTTAGGACCCGAATGATAACATGAAGAAGAGATTCATGGCCAAACTACTTTTCATAGACCTGTCCTTAGAAATTATTTTTGGTTTAAGCACTTAGATGCTTTTGCAGCCATTTTGTAAACCAGTTAGTGTACTCTTTCACAGAAACTCTTCTCTAAAATTTTACTCAATTTTTTTTTTGTTTCTAGAGATTGTGTCCTTCACAAATGGAAAGATTTTATTGTCTCCATCAAGTATTGATCCTTACTTTCTTTCTCTCTTCCTCTGATAGCCTTAGGTCATGTTTCTTGAAGAGGTTTCCACAGTACTCAAACTTATAAAATATTCTACACAGCACCTCTAGCACCTGCATTGAAAACTTTCCATCAGGAGTATACAGGTGTTTTCAAAACTCTGGAAACAAATATATTAACATTCTCAGTGTGTTCTGAGCCTCAGGGGAACACTCACAGAGTGGTTGGTGAATGTCAAAAGTCAGGAGAAGATATCTCATTCTCTTTCCCTTTCCTATTGTTTCTTATTTCAAAATCAAAACAATTTATGAATATTTTTCTAATGTTCTTTTCTTCCATTAATCCTGCCAGACCTGGTCTCACATAGGATGCCCTTTTCTTTGGAACACAGCTTGGAGTAATTAAATACAACACTACTCTAAATTTCCTTTCATTCTGACAATCAAGGCTCTGGTTCTTGCCAAGCTTCTTTATATGCTCCTCTTTTTCCTTCAGATAATTTGCTCCTCAGTGCTTCTTACGAATACATTTTTGTCCCAATAGCCATAGGAGTTTACTCCCCCGCAACACACACACACACACACACACACACACACACACACACACAAAACCCAGGGGAGTTTGACTCTCCAAACTAAACAGAGCTCAAGGCTCAAGCTTAATCTTGTTACATAAATTAGCAATTGAATTATGGCCAGTATCTTGCTTGTCACTAGACCATATGCCAGTCAAATACTATGGAAAGGAATTTATAGATAAGGGAACAAAGAGTAAAAGTTTTGAGTTTTCAATATTTGTTTAGGTATGTTGGTTTAGTCATGTGTGTGTGTCTGCGTCTGTGTTTCTTCCATCCTACTGGCAATAATACTATCTACTTCTATTTACTTTGCAGAATTTTTTAAAAAAGTTATTCACTTAATCATGACTATATAGAAATCTATTTACATTTTCACTTTAATAAGGAAGACATGGTAAAATAAAGTTTCTATTAGGCCCTTTTAGCTATAGATTTAATGTGATATATAGGGAGAGAATATGAATTTTTGAATCCGTTCTGTGGCATAAAGTGAAATTAGTAGATAAGGTTGTATAGAGCAGAAATAGAATCATAAACATGTTTATGTAAATTCCCTGTTAATATATAGACTTTTTCAGAATTTATTTCTCTAATTCTTAAATTAAAATATTAATTCATTTTGCATATTGCAAGGCTTGAACAAAACACATGCAAAATAAATTCTTATTAAGAACTCCATAAATAAAAGTTTAGTAAATAGAGAACAAACTTGGACTCTGTGCTTTGGAGAGATGACTTAGTCCCTCCTAATTGCTATCTGACACCCCTTTAATCTGAGAAAAACAGTAATACCTATCTCATAAAGTTGAGATAATGTATGCATTCCAATATACCAGTTGAATAGTAAGTAATTAAATTAGAAATCATTATTATTACTAGAAATTAGATTATTTTTCCAGACATATGTTAAAAGTCTGTCATCACCTTCAGCCTAAAGCATTTGTACTTTTTCCCTTTTCCCTTTTTAAAATAAGCACTAAATATAAAAGTGCCTGTATCCTTTACTATTTTCATCATTTTTCTTTTTTAAATTTTGTCTTCAAGTAATTTTAGATGTATACAAAAATTGCAAGATAACAGAGAGTTTCAGTATATCATTTGCTCAGATTCCCTTTAAGTTAACAGCTTACAAAAACACAGTACATTATCAAAACCAGATAATTAACACTGATATACTTTCATTAACTAAGCTAGAAACCTGATTTGAATTTCCTGTGTTGTCACACTAGTGTTCTTTTCTGTATCAACCTGGATCACATATAGCATTTAATAGTCATTTTTTTTTTAAGTTTCCTCCAGTCTTTAAGAGTTTCTCTATTATTTTCTTTGTCTTTCATAACCTTAGCACTTTCGATGATGGTCAGGTATTTTGTATAATGTCCTTCATTCCTTTTGTGTTTGTGTGATGTTTTATCATGATTACATTGAGGGGTTTTTGTTGTTTTGGTTTTGTTTGTTTGTTTTGCAAAAACGCCACTGAAATAATGTTTTACCCTTCTTATTGCCTTATATCAGGAGGATTGTCATGCCAATATATCTTAAAACTGGTGATGTTAACTCTAATTAGTTGATCACTTTCGTGTCTGCCAAGTTTCCCCACTGTAAAGCTATTGGTTTTCCTTTTGTAATTAATAGGAATCTTGCAGGGAGTTATATATTGACTATGCAAATATCCTGTGCTCCATTATACTTTTGCTCAATACATTTCATTTCCATGGAGGATTCTTGCCTGCAACTATTGTACCACAGTGCATGCCCAAGGGTAATTTTTTGTTTCTGTCATTCCTTCCACATTACTTAATTGTAATTGTATTATAAGGAAGAGCTGTTGCTTCTTCCCCATCATTTATTTATTTATTCAGTTATTTATTCCTATCAGCACAGATGCGTATTTATTTTATGGATCATATTTCAATTCCAATATTATCATGATTTATGCTGTTACTTCAAATCCTTCCAATTGAGGCTATTGAGATCTTAAGTTGGTTCCTGTGTCCCTTTTACACGCCTCCATCATCCTTTGAACACTTCATTACATTCTTGCACCACAAGAGGTTCTGGCCTTATCTTATATTTTTCTTCCCAATCTATTTCACCGCAAAAGATCTTTCCTTATTTAAAAACAGAAAACATGGAAAATAGCACTTAGAAATCAAGATCTGCTTATTAAGTGTGTTCATTGCTACTTGGGCAACAATATTGTAATATTGTTATATGTAATATGCATCCATACACACTTTATAGATATATAATATATGCACATACACATAAATATTTATTTCTCTACCTTTTATCTATAGACATATTCAAAATCCATGACTTTATATGATATAAATTCCAATCCAGCACTATAGAGTTCATCCTAGCTTTTCTCCTTTCCACATTGTTATTTCTTTATCTAACATACAGAAACTTGGATCACATTATCCAGAAAATATTTGAGTATTTCGTCAATTCCAGTATACAAAAAAGTATTTTCAAAGTTTGTGATGTCTACATTAGCAGAAAGCAATGTTGCTAACTAAAGTATATTTGTGTTTTTCTTTTTAACCTTAACTTTTAAGTATGCATGGCAATACTGCCTTCCAAAGTTACTTAAACAGGTTCTTTACTTTTTCAATCTCCTAAGTGGGAGTATGTTACACATTTGTAATACAGTTAGGTTACCCTTTACTGATTGTATTCCATGTTAGATTTCCCTCATATCCTGGGGGTTCTAAATTTTTAATCTATATTTTGGGTAGGCGAAACAATACTACGAATTTAGTTTCAGGCCCGTTCAAAAAGTATATTCCAAAAAGTGTCACTGTCTTCTCAACTGTCCCACTCCACTCTGTTTCTATTCTTCCATCTTCTTCACTCTGTTTTCACCCTTTCCCTATTAGTAACTAATCTTAATAGTTTCTGGTTATCATACTTGTATTTTTTTCTCCATAAATAAAAATATACATGCATATTTTCTTATATTTCAAACTTTCCTACATGAAACATATTATAGAAAACTCTATTGTACTTTTTTTTTTTTTTTGCTTAGCAATATATTCTGGGAATTATCCGACATTAGGTCATAGAAATCTACCTTTTTGATAGCTGTATTGTAGTTGGTTATGTGTATACCTATAGCATGGGTATTTTGTTTGTATCCAATGTTTTAAAACTAACAAGGCTGAAATGAATAACCTTGTGCATATGTATTTTCATAATAATGCATTGTGAACCTAAAATCAAAGTGCTAATTGATGGTTGAAATCACAAAATTTAAATTCAATGAATTGTATTTTTTTAAAGAGTCTTATATTTTCTTCCATTTCCTTTAAGAAAAAGGAACATCCTTATGTGTACTTTTATGATTTGAACCAAAGACACCTGCAGAATACTGGCTGTTACTAACACACTTCAGAGAGGAATCAAAAGATCCATTGCTAGTCCTGGTTTCACTAATTACCAGCTATGTGACATTTGGAAATCCATTTACACTTCAGTAACTGTTAATTGGAGGCTGGTCTAGCACATGCACTTTTTTAGAGATACATAGTGAACTGAGAGAACCATAAAGAACAGTTGTTCAGACTGCAGTCAATTGCCTTTC
This sequence comes from Cacajao melanocephalus, assembly GCA_963573385.1. Taxonomy (NCBI): domain Eukaryota; kingdom Metazoa; phylum Chordata; class Mammalia; order Primates; family Pitheciidae; genus Cacajao; species Cacajao melanocephalus. The sequence goes on from CAUYLG010029329.1 coordinate 103,052, forward strand.
AGGAATCTCCTGGAGGGATTTCGAGGGTAGAGGGAACAGGATACATATGAGGATTAACCATTTCGTCCTAAAGACATCTAAGGATATGGATTTAGTACTTTGATTTACATAATTTTTCTCACAGCATTTGCCTCATCTTTGGCTTATTCTGAATATCTGCTTGGAGGAAAAAAAGTTGCTAAAATTAGGCTCTTTAATTTATTCTGCTACACACATATGCTCTCTTTTATCTGGCCAACTTGTAATAAATGGATGTCCTAATCTCATCGTTCATATCTTTTTCATGTTGGCAGAATTGAAAAAGAAGAAAAGTAGAAAAGCAGAAAGAGGAATTTGTAGAGAAGAAACTAATAAAGTCCTCTGGTCCCCCCAGAAGGAACTTTTTTTTGTTAACACGACCTTACATTGTCCCACTGAATAATGCAAAATTTGTTTGGTTGTACCCTGCAGGACTCTCCCAGGCCTGAAAGCCAGGGCAGCAGTGGTACTGAGTTGACAGAAAGTAGCAGAAATGTCATTTTTTAATTATGTGGTCCTGAGGGGAATCTATTATCCACCGCTGAGATGCTGAAATCGGACAATTTATCTCCAAGGCAGCTCTCTCTACAATCCAGAATATATACCTCTTGTCACTGCAGGAAATAGAATGAAAGGATGTTTTTATTTCTGGTGCCTTATGTTTATAAATTTATTCTTTTAAATTTTTCCAACAAAGGGGAATGACACCCTAACATATTTCTTGGGCCCCCTCTGCCCGCTTCTCCTTTGTAAAGGGTGTTTAAGTGACCCAGGCTCTTTTTTTCCCCAGTTGGTATCAAATCTTCTAGATTTCAAGTTCAAGAAGTCTTTGCACAGCCTCCAGATCATGTTCCGAAAGGCCATTTCCAAGAAACATAGAAATAATTTGTTGAGAAGTCTCAAGAAAATTAGAGGTATCCACCTAAATTAATATAAATACAAATTACTCTTTTGCATTTCAAACAAGATGCTGGAAACTATTTGAATCACATCCATTCTCCCTCTCAATAAGCTATTTTCATTTAAATGTAAACTAATACTTATACCTACCAGCTTGTTCATAATGATTCTGCATTATTTCTGGTTTTTTTTCCCCTTAAGGTATCACGGCAAATGAAAAAAAATTAGCTCATATGTGTCTTCTCCCCTAAACTCTCCCTTCTTTAAAAAAAAAATCTGAGAAATTCATTATGTTCTCTACTTTGTGTGCATGAGGGCTCCAAGCAATTCAGATCTATTAACCATCAGGTACAAGCTAAATGCTTTTAAAACAAATGCGTTCAGTTTATTTTAAATGAATGTATGCTTTCTATATTCTGCAAAAGCATCAGGAAATTTGATCAAAACTTGGCATGGTGGAATGACAATAACTGCACTGTCCTCTAGTGGAATATTTTGGGCATAGCAAGACAAATGCAGACAATCTTTTGGTCTTTATCTTGCATGCACACGTGAGTTTGTGTGTGTATGAGTGTGTGTGGTGTGTGGTTTTCCAGAATCAAAGAGAAATGGTATGCCACCTGCTAGTCCTTTGAAGATTTTTTACTTTATTCTGGAACACAAAATTTTCAAAGATTGTTGATTTCCTAACACCAAAAGCATATATCATTAAGGTATTCTCAGCTCTATCTCTGGTAACATGAGCAAGGAAAAAATGTGATGATCTTTACAGTAGACTTTATTGCTGTAAATATTAGAATGTAAACATTCCAGTTAGAATTTTAAGCCACTTCGAGTATTCTTTTATAAGCATATGTAACTCAGTTTAGAGAAGAAATATGTTTTAACACAGAGTCATTCATACTTACATGTTTGTAAAACAGTTCAAATCAAACAGAAAAAATATATTTAGAAAGAGTCAGCAATGTGTAATACAGGGTTGCCTATCATTTACAAACAGCTATTTTTATTAGAAGAAATGTTAGATGTACTGAGGGATTTTATTCTGAATCATTAAAGCAAGCATGTTCTGAAACCTCTTCCAGACTGACTTGTATTATTTGGGATTTCTAACATACAAGATAAACAGACGCACTTGGGGATATGATGGGAAGGAAAGTGGAGACAATTGGGTAACTGGAATTTATTTTTCAGCTTCCTCAGGAACATCTAATCATAATATGTATTCATATGTAAATATGTAAACACCACAGAATCTTATCCCCAGACCTATCTTTAATGTATGCAAATCACCCTGATTTGTAGCTTCTTACACAATCCTTGCTATCCAGCTGAATTGATGATATCTCATTCTTTATCAGTCCCCATTTCCTAGACTCTGGACAGAAAACCAGACACTCAATGTTTTTCTTACTAACTAGGCAGCAATAAGATCCAGGCCCAGAATGAGATCTCATATGTTCAAATCCTATATCTAGTACTAGTGCTGATATTTCTAGTTATATAACTCTCTGAGTTTCATTTCCCTGTCTATGAAAGGCAGATCGTAATAATATCTACCTCTTAGAGCTGTGTGTAGATTAAATGAACTAGGACATATGTAAATCAGCATCATATAGGAAAGTGCTACTGCAAAGAAGTTATGAACTGTATAAATACCATTCAAATTTCGAAGCATAAGTCCAGATGACCATTTACCACTGTCAATAAGGATAAAGTCCCCAAAGCTGATAGGAAAGGAAAGAAGGAGGAGGAAGGAATGGTTGTAGAAATTGAAGTCACCTGTGTGACTAAGAAAAACTAAATTTCCCTGAAATGCTCTCAGTTTCACTTATTAACAATAGCAAACAGAATAGCACATGTAAGGCACATGGAGAGTGGCCAGAGTCCTCTAGGAAAATTCTCTGTAATCTACTAATAGATAGGGAAAGAAGTCCATACCTAAGGGAATTGACTGGCTCTATCTGAAGCCCCACAAGTTCTCTTCTTTGAGTCTTGGAACAAGCATCTGAATAGAAAGAGGCCTTTTCTTCTTGGTTTCCTTCAATACACCCAAAGCTAATTAAACACCTCAATTTATTAAGGCATTAATATTAAAAGACCATTTTACCAATGGGAAAAAGAATGAGATGCTAAGGCTTGCAGTACTGGCTCTGTCCTTAACTGGTTGGCTACTAGATCTTATGAAAAAAACTTAAATTCTTAGGTATTTGACACATAAGAAAACAAATTTTCTCCTTAAGATTCTATACATGATTCTATCAGTTGGTTATGTCTCAATTGATGGATATGGTTTGGCTCTTTGTTCCTACCCAAATCTCACCACAAATCATAGACCCTACGTGTTAAGGGAGAAACCTGGTTGGAGGTAACTGGATCATGGGTGAAGTTTCTTCCATGCTGCTCTCATGATAGTAAGGGAGTTCTCACAAGATCTGATGGTTTAATAAATGGCAGTTTTCTCTAGGCTTTTTGCTCTCTCTTACCTGCACCATGTAAGACATGCCAGTTTCCCCTTCCACCATGATTGTAAGATTCCTGAGGTCTCCACAGCTGTGCAGAACTGTGAGTCAATTAAAGCTATTTATTTGTAAATTATACAGTCTTGGGCAGTTCTTTATAGCGGTGTGAGAATAGACTAATACAATGATAAAATAAAACCTGATTCAGAAACCTGATTCCATCCAATAATCCAGATACACACACACACACGCACACACATTATATGGTTTGGCTGTGCCCCAAACCAAATCTCATCCTGAATTGTAGTTATCATAATCCCCACGTGTCAAGGGAGAAACCTAGTTGTAGGTAATTGAATCATGGAGGCGATTACCTCAATGCTGCTGTTATTATGATAGAGAGTGGTGAGTCCTCACAAGATCTGATGGTTTTATAAGGGGCTTCCCCCTTCACTCATTTCTCATTCTTCTCCTCCTGCCCTCAAGTGAAGAAGAACATGTTTGCTTCTCCTTCCACCATGACTGTAAGTTTCCAGAGGCCTCCCCAGCCACGCAGAACTGTGAGTCAGCTAAATCTCTTTCCTTTATAAATTACCCAGTCTCAGGCAGTCCTTTATAGTAGCATGAGAACAGACTAATACAATATGTATGTATGTAAGTATGTATATAAAACACAACCTTCAAGGGGAAAATGAAGAAACTTAGTCCAAAGAAAACAAACAGTGTAATACAAAAATATTTGGGCCATTGTGAATGTCATTAAAGTTAAGATACTAAATTATAAAGTTTTGAGAGGTAATAAGTGTTAACAAAAGAATTACTACCCTGAAATTAAGCTATATTAATTCATTCCACTGAAGTTAGTACTAATAACAAAACTGTTTTCCTTCACCAAAATTCATATCAGGCAAGTCTCTTGACTCTCAAATATATAAAAGTAAATAGAATATAATCAATTTAAGTGTTTCAGAGGTACTCAAATATTCATTGAGTATCTCTACAATTGGATTATTTCTTTAAAACTCATATGCAAACTTCTTCATGTATTTTGTAGGGAAACATGTGTTCCTAAGCATGCATACACATGCACAGAAACATATGCAACCGAATGTTTGTCAAGGTTTGATTGTTAGGCTAAGGGATAAGGTGCATTGTATTAAGTTTTTACTTTGACTCATGCCCAGCAGGAATGAGTATTTTTACCCTCTTCATTAATATTCTTATGGAGAGCCTGGTTTTCTATCTTCTATCTTGTTCAAAAGTCGTTAACAAAGGATCAAAAAATACAGCTTTTCTTACAGAGTCTTGTAGTATTTTTCCTTTCTTTTTCTGTAAGGCAAAAGTCTCAAATTTATACAAATTTGTTTCTTGTATAATTTCTTTTATTAGATAGAAAAATCAAAGAGGTGATTTTATAGCTCTTTACTGCCAAGTGTCAAGTTTTTGTTTTTCTCCGCTTGATATAAATTACCTTCTATATTCACATTAAAAAAAATAAGGTTAGAATGAAATATTCTTTTTTATTTTGTTTAACAATCCACTCCCTTGCAATAACAAATCCTGCAGCATTGTTCAACATAGCTTGGTTTTATGTTATTACTTTTATTTTATTAAGAAAATACCTCTTCCAGTCCAATGGTATAATCATTTAGCAACTGCAAAATTTCACCTAAAATATGCCAGCCTGAACAGATCTTCCAAGATTTGTGTGAGAGGCAGCAGGTAGTAGATATTGGTTTTAAAAAACAGAATCATGAAATTAAATTAAAATCAGTCTAGTAAAGAAATATATATGATAAACATTTTAAAATGGCATATAAAAATAAAACAATCAATGAAGCTTCAGCAATGTTTATATTTTCTCTAAAACATATATAGACGACTTCCTTTCTTCCTTCCTGCTTTCCTTCCTGCCTGCCTGCATTCCTGCCTTCCTTCCTCCCTTCTCTCCCCTTTCTTTCTCTCTTTCCTCCTTCCTTTCTCCCTCCCTCCCTCCCAGGTTGGATGGAGTGCAGTGGCCCAATCTTGGCTCATTGAAAGTTTTGATCCTGGGCTCAAGTGATCCTCCCACCTCAGCACCCCCAAGTTGAGACTATGGGCACGCACCATCACACCCGGCTAAATTTTGTATTTTTTGGTAGAGATGGGGTTTCTACCAAGATGTCCAGGCTGGTCTCAAACTCCTGAGCTCAAGCCATCCACCCACCTTGGCCTCCCTAAGCTCTAGAATTACAGGCCTGAGCCATCGTGCCTGACCAGAAGTATATATAGACTTTCAATAAATAATTGTGAAAGTGAAAACTGATCAGCTATGTGGTTTGTAGACATGTTATGAAAGCTTCCGTTCCTCAAAATTGTTGCTTGTTCCATTCTTATTAAAATTCTTTTGGCTGATTTTAAATAGCATTAAAGGGCCATGAGTTGTAATTTATTTACGCTAAAATCTAGAAGAGAAAGAGAAAGAGAGAGTAATTGAGAAAGAGAGAGAGAGAAAGAGAGAGAGCTGTTTATTGAAAACAGAAATATTGAATATTTACAATGTCATTTTCAAAGAAACGACAAAATAAGATTGCTTAATATTTTTCTGCTGCTGTAACTATTTCAACTAAGTGTATGATTTCAATAGCATTATGCCAAAACATAATTGTGTTTAATTAATTAAACCCTTAATTAAAATATGTGTGTCAACATCGTTATTGATTTCTTTATTTAGCAATGTTTACTTAATCATGAGCTATATACTTGTTTGACTGATTATTATGTTCCTAGATTGTATTTTGTTTGTGTGATATTTTTTTGCATGATAATTCCACATATTTTCCCATTAAAATTAAAGAATTAAAAGTTAGTCACATAAGGTAATCTGCAATATATAGGGACAAAGAACAACAGGAAAATTTTAAAAAGCAGAAGATAATATAAGTAGCCGGTACTAGGCTATTGAAACATTTTCTTTTAAGGAAATATTACTTTGTCTTCTTCTCTACAATATCTTTGAGGGTGAGTGGTGTGTTAACTAGAATATGGAGAGAAGAAAAAGAAAAATTGTAGGCCATTATAACTATAGAGAATACAGAAAAGCAAAATGAACCTGATCCATACAAAATGCCTTTGTGAGAATTAAGGAACCACAAGCTCTCCCTGGGTTATCTGCTCCCAGCTGCACATTCAGCCACTAAGTAATGACTGGAGATGCAATAAGAAAAGGAATTCTATCCTGAAGTTTTTACTGTAATGATTGATTTTGGCTTTTGCAACCAAAATTCAAGAGGGTTGGTAAGGGATTGATCTTAGGTAAGCATTCTCTTTTTATCCTGCTGAATAAATACCAATTTTGGAATGCACTGAAGATTTTTTAAATGTTCAGCTCAAATCATGCAGCAAAATACATTTTGAATAAGATCATCCATGACAAAACTAATGCAAGTCCAGAAGAGGTCAAATTTGAAATACAGAATATAGTATTTTGTATCTCCAAAACTATGTCAGGTCATGTGTAGATTACTATGCTCTCTTTTCTGTTAGTGAACTATTCATTCTCTGGGTAAAAAGAAAAAGGAAGTCAGACTGTATTCCAGAATGTATTATAAATTCATAATATGTTGCTTAAGAGAAATTATAATAAATTGGAATATGAACCTGTACATGTTAGTCAATGAGGATGATTTTTAAAAGGCAGGACAGCAATACACTCCATTGAAGACTAAAGTGGATGGATAATAGACATGACCCAGTAGGGTACTTTTTATATATTCTGGCACTCTTAATAATAAACTGATTTATGTCATTTATCCAATCTTTTATTAAACAATTAGTTATTTAACCTCAACTCTGTGTCCTATGCACAGTAGATATAGTAAGGAAAAAGAATACAAAGGGTTTGTCTTCATAAATTCCTATTCCCCTGGGTAAAGGTAGAAAGGTTACATGAATTAAAAAAATATATATTTTTTTATTTCCAGCTACAAAGAAATAAAATTTCACACAAATGAAATAGGAAGTAACCAGTGACTAGATGGGTAGAGGACTAGATTAGTGTGATTATAAAAAATGTTCCTAAAGAAGTAAAACTTGAGCTGAGATCTAACTGATGAAAAGAAAACATCCATGCCAAGATGCAAAATACATGGCTTCTTAGAGGTAAAAGAATCAGCAAGTTCAAAAGCCCTTCAATAATATACCTCTGCCACATCCAAGGGAATAAGATAAAGAAAGAAAAGAAAAAAGGAATGAAGGAAGGAAGGAAGGAAAGAAAAGAGAAAAGAAAAAAAGAAAAGAAAGAAAGGGAAAGAAACAAAGGAGAGGAGAGAAGAGGAGAGGCAGGAAGAGGAAGGGAGGAAGGGGAGTGGAGGGGAGGAATGGGAGGGGAAAGGAGGAAGGAAGGAATGAAGGGAGGGAGAGAGGGAAGGAAGGAAGGAAGGAAGGAAGGAAGGAAGGAAGGAAGGAAGGAAGGAAGGAAGGTCGGTCGAGTTTCTAGAATCAAGGCAATGTGGATGAATTGTACGAACTCAGATCACAGACAGGAAGGGGCATAGGTTTTGTGGGTCATTGTAAAGATTCTGGGTTTAGTTAACAGTGTAACTGGAAGCCATTAGAAAGTTTTTAAGCCAGGCAATGCTAAGATTTGATTAAGATATGAAAAGATCATTTGGCTGTAATTTTGAAAATTAATAGAAAATGCATGGCAAAAGAAGTAGGACTGAAGTAAAGATAAAATTTGGGAGGTTGTTAGTCTATTTTTACGGTTTTATCATTGAAGATGTTGAGAAGCTATCTGAGCTGAGATTTATAATGGAGTTAGAATTGACACAACTTCCTGATAGGTTGGATGTGGGATGTGATACTGCAAAAATAATCCCTCCTATTTAGTGTTCCAACTTTAGCAAACGGAAAAGTTGTGCTATTTACTGAGATAGGGGAGATGAGTTAAGAAAAGTTAAAGGAGGAAAAATGAGTTTTACTTTAGATATATTAAATTGGCATGTATACTAAATATTGAAGAGTGATGCTGAAGAAATGGGTACATGAGCCAGTCTGGAGGAGAGACAAGAGTTCAGTGTAGAGGTGAATACATATATGGGAGTACTTAACATGCAGAGGAGACATAAAGCCATTTCACTCATTAGATCAGCTAAGAAAAGATTATATTTAGAGAAAAAGAACTCATGATACTGAGTACTTTACTACAACATGGACAAAGGACAAAAGCCAGCAGAGAAGGCTTGTAAAGAATAGTCCGCGAAGAAGAAGAAACACCATGAGAACATGGTATGAATACGTCTAGAGAATAAAGTTTCAAAAAGAGAATAATGCTTCCTTCTTCCAATTTTTCTGACAAGTAAGACAGAGAGAGAAAGTCAACAATTGAATCTGGCAAAATGAAATCTCACTTAAATATTTTCAGAGGAGTTTGGTGGAATAACAATCCAAATTGGAGAAAGTCAAGAATGGAATGAGGAAGACTGATAACAGCAAATACTGACAATATTTTAAAGCAGTTATTTGTGAAGGAAAACAGAGAAGCAGGACAGCACCTAGAGAGTAAAAGTGGACAATGTTATTTTTTTCATGCTTTTAAGAAACTGTAACCATTATGTAACCTTATTATTACAGCAGTTTTCACACATATTCTGTTATATTCATGTCAGTGTATTTTACCTATAGAAGTACACATAACACATTGTCACCTTATTGCTTCAGCACTTCGGACCTTTTATTATGACAACACCTGCCCTGTTTGAATTCTCATTTAGACTCATGTTTCTCACGGTAAATGGAAATTTATTAGTCCCTATGCTTTAGTGTCTGGGTAGTTGCTGGCATAAAGCAACCATTAGGTTCCGGCTGAATGAGCAAATGAATAATTTATTAGTAAGGTTCCTGAGTAATGCTCCCACTAACATTTAGAAACACCTCATGATGACTGGAAAATCTATGGTAACACCAATCCATATTAGTCAAAAGACCACTGAGGTGGAAAATAAATGCTCCTGCTAAGAAGTGACAGTGAGTTCACTCTACACAGAAGGATAGAGAAGGATCATGATGATAACTTTATCCAAAAAGCAGCACTGAGATCATCAACCCTAGTTATATCTCACATTTGATGATAGCATTAGAGTTGAAATATATGAATTGTATGGTGACGACTCTTACAGGAAGATCTTCAGCACACTTTTTCTCTGACATTGCCAAAATCTCAAACATAAAATAGCTATCTTCACTAAATTGTAAAGTTTACATTAACATTTTAAATAGTCCTTATTTTCATCTTCTCTGGGTACCCAGGCTTATTATTCATAAGTATATATTAATAATTTCTATCTCTTGACCTAACTGAATGTTTTGTTCAATTAAGTTGGGCTTTTTCATTTAATAGTGAATCCCTAACATCTTCATTCCAATGTCAACGTATTTGTCAAGGCTTTTATTCTTATTCAAGTGGCATGTGATCTCAATAGAACCCTAATTCAGTGTAACTCTAAGTATTTTGCATCTCTAAGTAGTTTTGTCCATGAAATATTTCTGTCATTTCCACTAGATCCATTAGTAAATGAAGTCCCAAACCCATGATTGACATTTACAATCCACTGTGATACACCTTTAGATTTTATCATCTAATATGAAGAGTTAACATTTATTCAAACAAGAAAAAAATACTAAAATTTCTTCCTAGCTTCCCCTGTCTTTCAATACAATAGAGCTTGTAAATGAAAATTATTTCATGAAATCCAGGGCAGTGTTTGCTAGAGAGCAAAAATAGGGTTATCATGAGAATTAAGTTCCAGGAATCCCCATTTGCACGGTTCCTTCTAAGATTCTGAGGATGCAGAAATTGTGTATTCACAATTTTGTGTTCTTATTTAATTCTATTTAAAAGGGATTAGGAAATTGGACAAGCTATAGGCTCATTGACTTGGATCAGCCTTAATGTTAAGCCTGCTATCCAAAACCAAGATATTTTTGTCCTACAAAATGCTCATAATACACTTTACATCATATATTATAGACAATCTCTTTTTCATAGCTGGTTGTTTTCTAAATTGTCTCTTCAAGGATATGTGCTCCTTGAAATAATATTCCATGTACATTTTCTAATTTGTTGGCTCATACAGAGGTCTAACTCAAAGTGTGCCTATGTAAATGAATAAAAGATTATCAACTGAGGTGTATGGCTGAAACTTCATTTCTTTACAATATAATGCAAATACACCTGAGAGGAATAACCACCTTGACAACTTTTATGTAGGTATAGAAATGTATTTAAATGCAAACGTCTAGGTTGAATAAAATCTAATTTACTTTTTAAAAGGTCCCTGAATTGTGTCATGAAAATTAATATTCCATGAAAATTAAAAGTTCCAAGCATCTCAGTGTTCTTCACTCGTTTGTATTAATCTTGTTTTAATGGGAGGAGTGGTTTGCAGTTTTACTTTCTCTTCTCAGTGTCAGCACTAACTTTTCATGTACTGTGTAATGCAAAACATTAAAACATGTCACTGAGATTCATATCAAATCTAGTGATCACAACAAGGATCTTAGTTTTCCCTGTAATGTCCAGTTACCACTGATATTCTGTCATATCACGTCCTTTTTCAAGTGTAATGAATCATCCACCAGATTTTTATCCTGTTAGGAAAATTACTGCAAAGCACAGTACATGCTCTAGCTAGCACTAGAAGTACTTATTTGAGTTCCTGATACAGAACAGAAAACATTATGTAAACCCAAGCTTTTCAGCTGTTTTTTTTTTTAACTAAAACCAGCTTTACCTACTCCAACCATCAATCTGAAAAGGCAGATGCTTTCTATTGAACCTCCACTGGAAAAGTTAATTTTTTTTTTATAGAACATTATTTCTACTGCTTAAACAAATAGCTAATTTTAACTTCTTTTGAAACGTCCATTATATATACTTTTGTAGTATATTTTTTTCTTGGAATGTCATTCTTAGCCCTTCTCCTGAGGCAATTTTGCAAACAACATAGTTCCGAAAAAAATCTAATTAATAAATAAAGTGCTAGAGGTTCACTAAGGATGATCGAGAAAAGTGAAAACTTGAAAAAGTTCCATTTCTATTCACAAAGTGCCTTATTCCTGTGGGACTAGTGGTTTTGTTTGACTCCAAAATAATTACCAGAGTGAAACTGAGTTAATTTTATTTCAGGAAGTAAGAACATAAAGTGATAACTAAATTAGAGCCAGCACATCTTCACTTACGTAAAAAGGAAATGCTTGGTATTAGTTTTGATAAAAGAAATATCTCATTGGGACTTAAGAGATGAGGAGATGACAGAATCTATGCAAATATGTTAAAAACATGTGATAAAAGGTGTTTTTTAAATATTTTCCTTTGACCATCAGAGGGAAGGTTTCTAATTTTTCTGGAGGAGTCGCAATGTTGTTATATAAGGCAATATATTACCTGATTGTGGACCTTCCAACTATAAGCACTTCTATGGAAACAATTTAGCTTTGTAAATGAAGGCTTGAAGTTAATAATCCATGACTCATCAATTTCAATTTCAACTTAAGATTTGGTGATTCATATATTTTACAAAGAATAACTCTCAAGAATACTTTTCTACTGGAGTCTCTTGGACAAAACTCTCTTGACCAAACTCAGCTGATACCTGCCTACAATGCAGGATTTAAAACATCCCTAACAAGAGGGAAATTGCCCATTACAGTGGGCTGAATTTGAGTGTGTGACAATCTCACCATGGAGGGCTACAGCACTCTGTCTCCAAGTAAAATGAAAGGCAGTCTAGGCCATAAAGACTGCAAATTCTTGGGTGAATCTTAGTGCTGAACTAGGCCCAGAGACAGTGGACTCAGGGTGGGGAGAGCATATGACATACTGAGACACTGTTTGGGATAAGCAAGGAAGTGCTGGCATCACCCCTACCCTAACTCTATGCTGCACAGCACACAACTCCAAAAGAGATCCCTTCCTTCCACTTGAGGAGAGGATATGGAAAAGTGGTGAGGACTTTAACTTGCTCTAGAATACTAGCTCAGCCACAGCAAGATTTTCCTTGCTGTGGTCACAGTCACAAGGCCCCCATTCCAGATGATGTTTCGAACACACCCTAGGCCAGAAAAAGACTTCAAATAAAAAATCTAATGATGCTTCTTAAAGAATTAGACAAGCAAAAGAAAACCAAACCCAAAATAAGTAGAAAATAAATAATAAAAATCAGAGCAAAAATAAATTAAATTGAGACTAAGAAAGCAATACAAAAGATCAATGAAACAGAAGTTAGTTTTTTAAAAAGTTCAACAAAATTGACAAACCTTTTGTCAGACTTAGAAAAAAGATAGAAGATACAAATAAGCAAAATCAGAAAAGGAAAAGGAGACATTACAACTAACACTGTAGTAATTCAAATGATCATTAGTGGCTACTATGAGCAACTAAATGCTAATAAATTGGAAAATCTAGAAGAAATGGATGAATTCCTAGATACATACAACCTACCAAAATTGAGCCATGAAGAAATCCAAAACCTGAATATATCAATAACAAGTAACAAGATGGAAACCATAATTAGAAAAAAAAAAGTCTCCCAGTAAAGTGCTCAGGACCTGGTGGCTTCCCTGTAAAAATCTCCCTATAAAAGTCCAGGAACTGGAGGCTTCCCTGCTGAATTCTACCAAACGTATAAAGAACTAATACTAATCCTACTGAAACTATTCCAAAAAACAGAGAAGAAGGGAATTCTTCTAAACTCATTCTATGAGGCCAGTATTACCCAGTATCAAAATCAAACAAACACATAAAAAAAAAATACAGTCCAATATATTTGTCAAATAGTGATGCACCCAAATGATGGGAGGCATTAGAAAGGGTTCACTACTTCTCTGCAAAAGGCCTTTTCTAGCATTGTTATTACCATTATCACCACCCTTTATATATGAATGAAAATTTGTGATTGGCTGCATGCACATTTCAGCAGTAAATTAAGTAATTTGTTTCTCAACAAATCTGTAATGTAGAGATAAATTCTCTTTTAGTCACTGAAATCTACTTTTGGAAAACTGGTGATGAAATCTTCAATAAATTAGCATATAAAGTCTGGCTCTGGGCCGGGCCAGTGGCTCATGCCTATAATCCCAGCACTTTGGGAGGCCAAAGCTGGAGGATTGCTTGAGGCCAGGAGCTCAAGTATGGCTCTCTGAAATCAATAAAGAGCTTACCCAATTGGCTAGTTACTATCTTCTGTTACTATAGTAACCAATGGTCTTTTTTGAATCAGAGAAAATCGATTATAATAGCAATTAATGCCTGAAGCTAGTTATTCCTAGAAAGACTAACCCTTAGCTGTTGCAGCCTGGTGGGTCCCTGGGCCTGTTAATTAATAGCTAGTCATTAACTACACTGTTTTGCCACTAAAGAGTTTCATGCTGTCCTTTCTGACTTATTTTGAACATAAATACCACTTGCCTTGTAACAAACTCTACTTGAAAACATTGTCACATGGGGCTTATTTCTTTACATAAGAATTTTTAAAAACTAAGGCAAAACCTTACACATTTAAACCACAGGTATAAATGGAAGCAAATACAGATTTCCAAAATCAAGATAAAAGAAAATAAACCCACAGTGATCTGGTAGTTTTGCTAATGCATATCATGATGCTACCATGTCACACTGACCTTTCCTGCTCTGATCTGCAGTTGTTCCATGAAAAGGTCAAATCATGCCCTTGTTATAAACCAATTGCACACCACTGTAAACATAAGGCAGGGATTGACAGTCTAAGAGTACAAGATGCACTCCCTGACGTGGTTTAGCTCAGAAAGGGTAGAGATTCCTCCTACTTAATAAAGTTAAATCTTCCTCCTTAGCTATTGTCCCTCTTGGGAAAACGTAACATTGATTGGCAGCTTGAGAAGGATTGTGATTTTATGCATTATACATAATCCTGGAGATTAAACAGGCAGACAACCTCCTTGGGCTCCTAGAGAAGGCTAGACTGTGTGCTTATTGGTATTTCATAGGTAGTTTGGTGTTGACTTTGGAAAAAAAATGGCTGTCTATTTCAGGTTTAATATTAAGCTAAGGATTTCTCTGAAAAACATTTAATCCCTACCCTTACCAAAACCAAACAAACAAAAAAAGAAAATGAAAACATAAAACTGTATATTTTGCTGTATTCAGTAGAAAACACAGATGAGTAACCATAAAAGTATAGCTACACTTCTTAGCACCAACTATATATCAGCACAATCTGGGGAGTACTTCACTAAAAATATGAATTCCAAGGCACCAATTCTGAGTAATACTGAAGTACATCCATGAGTAGCAACCACTGAACTGGAAAGTGAGGAACAGAGAACTAAAGCTTGTCAATAAGTACAATTGCCATGACTACAGAATTTATTGCAGGATACTATGTTATTGTAATAATGTGAGTTTTTAAAAAGTAGAGAAGAAACTGACAATAAAGTTCCTAGTTAAAAACAAAGATATAATTTCAAAACTGCAGCACTGAATGCTAGGTCACCAAAAGGGATAACACAGGCCGGCAGAGAGAGAGAGAAAGAGAAAGAAACAGACTGAAAGATCAGTCTGTACTTGTGATAGTCAGATTTTTGTGTTAACTTGGTTAGGCTACAGTTTCCAGTTATCTAATCAAACACTAATGTTGGTGCTGCTGCAAAGATATTTTATAGATGTGATTGATGTTCATAGTTGACTTGAAGTAAAGTAGCTTACTCTAGAAAATCTAGGTGGGCCTGATTCAATCAGTTGAAAAGTTTTAAGAGCAGAAATGTGATTTTTCAGAAGAAATTCCACCTGCATACTGCAGCTTCAGCCTGTTCTTTCTGCCAGCCTGCCCTGTGGTTTTCGGAATTGCCTACAATCTCATAAACCAATATCTTACAATAAATCTCTTAATTTATATCTCTTACTTGTTCTGTTTTTCTGGATGAACTTTGATACACAACTGCAAGATTATTCACTCATCCCTATGCACAGAAAAAAAAATTCTGGTTTTAAAGAAATCAGTTTTCATCAGGACTCGATTTGATATTGGGGCCCCTGAAATCCTGATTCATACTGTGTATGTGTTCTCCAAAGGATGATATTTTCATGGAATACTATGGGAATGATGGAACCTGGCATTGTGCAAATCTGCATTGCTTGGTCCTCCTGGAAGTGTATTTTATATAATTATCTGTAGAAAATAAAGGGAAACTATTCCTTACCTAGAAGGAAGAATCTCATCATTCTGAACTGATCAACTCCTTAATAATGTTAAAAATAAAAAAAATTTTTAAGATGATAAATGAATACATAGGATCCCTTATTACTAAGTCAATCAAGTTGCTGGTTTTCAGAGAAGACAATCTAAGCGTACATTGCTTTATCAAGGCTATTTTTTTCTTTCTGGTCGTTCACATGTGACAGGAAGGTGCTGAAGTTTCAGTGTATCCTCCACCTGTTTTGCAGGGCTTTCCCTAAATGTCAACTGTTGGTCCAACTGCGGATTTAAAATACTTTAAAAATAAATACGCCATAAAAGATAATAAAAATAAAAAATAATACAACTATTTACATAGCATTTACAGTGTATGAGGTATTAAAAGTGATCTAGAGATGATTTAAAGTTTGTGGAAGGATGTGTGTAGGATATATGCAAATACTACACCATTTTATATAAGGAATTTAAGCATCCTTGGATTTTCATATCCATGGGGAGATCCTAGAACCAATTCCCCGAGGATACAGAGGGACAATCTTACTCTGCTTCTATGGCTTTCCACATTCCAAACTTTCTTCTTATACTCCTTTTCATATTTCAAAATGTGGCACTAGCAGTTGATATTGGGCATTATTGATTTTCTTGTAATTTGCATTTGCATTCTTTAACGTCTCTTAAGCCTATGAATCACGTGTATAGCCTATCATAGCTCATGTATCACACACACAGCTTTATGCAGTTTTTTAAAAATTTTAATAAAATTATAATTACTTTAGAATATTTGATGACATCAATGATATCAATATATCAAGTATAGAATATTTCAGATAAACCTTTAACATTCATCAAATAATTTATAGATATTCAGAATAGTCTCAATAATTATTTGTATCTTTTATAAAATCCTATAGTAGTAACTCAATCTTTTATAAGTTTTATCTGCTCCATTTTCAGTAATAGAGGTTTGAGCAGATCTTTCTCTTTCTGGACAAACTGTTTTTATTAAACATTTCCCTTCAGGGGAAAGCAGTCCTCTAATACAACAGACAGGGATTATAATTAGTTGTTCCCTTAATGCATGGTGATTTAATATTAACACTTCAATTCACTCATTTATTTAATAAATGGCATTGAACATCTATGAGGTATAAGATATTGTTCTAGAAAATCTACACAGGCAAAACCCACTGCCCTTACTGAGCTTATATTACAGTGAGGAAATAGGATGCAGATTATCAAATAAAGGAGTAAATGCTATAGGCATTAGAAGGCCATAGTGTTGTAGAGATAAAGCAGGGAAGGAGGATAGGAAGTACAGGGGACAGGAGCAGGGTAGGAATAGGCCGGTAGTGTGCAATTTTAAAGACAGTAGAGAAAGTAGAGTTTCCACTAAAAAAGTAATATTTGACCAAAGACATAAAGGAAATGAAGATGTGAACTATGTAAAAACTGGCCAGAAGAGAACTGCAGTCAGAGGAAACAGCCTATGGCAGAAAGTGTCAGAGGCATTAGCAGAACAGCAAGGCTGGGAAAGTCAGTGATGGGGAAGAGTAACAGAAAATGGGGAAGAGTAACAGAAAATAAAGCTAGAGAGATGAGTGGTGCTACAATCATATAAGGCATCATTGTAGGTCAAGGTCAGAACTTTGCCTTCAACCATAAATGTGATTGCAGAACCATCAGTGAGATTTGAGCCAAGCACTGTCAAGATTAGATTTAGAGTTTAGAAATCTAGTGTTAGTTACTCTATTTGGAATAGATGATGAGAGCAAGGGTGAAAGAACAGAGACAAGTTGAGAACTGATTGCCATAATCCAGGGGATGGGTTGTGCACAGATGACTAGAAGTGAAAGTGCTGAGAAATGGCGAGGTGCGTGTTAAAAGCCTTTAGGATTTTCTCAAAGACCGACAATGTGCTGTAAAAGAAAAGGAAGGCATGAAGCAATATTTTCTAAACACACTGTTACATAAAGGGATATGTTTTGAAGACTGAAGTCACCTGTATTGTTGATGCACTAAACTCAACTCGTTATCAGGAAAATTTTCTCTTGTAAGTAACACAAACCTGCTAATGAATTTCAAAATCTATTAATGAGTGTCATAAAACTAAACTTACATTAACACCTGCCAAATAAATTTCCTGTTAACAAAAAAGCTGTGAAATAAACTTTAAAAATCTCATTCCATTTTGTTTATTTAATAGGCTAAAAAGCAGACATATGGGAGCTGGCTTGCATCAGCTGGGGAGAGCCAAGTGTGTGCATTTCTCCCTTATTTGGTGTATAGTGACATCACCATATAGCTTGAAATTGGCTTTGCTGGGAATATTCATATCAGTGGATATTGTCCACTGCTATAAACCCAGGTTGGTTTGTCTTTTAGTCTTTCCAGTGAACTGATTGTTAATCATTTACTAGTACAACAATGCTAGCAATAAGAACAAAAACAACTGAATTTTAATATTCAATTAAGATGAATTTTAAAAGAATTGTGTTCACTCTCTTTTTTCTCTAAAGTTATAGATTACTTATTTGTGTTGCATGAGGCCTTTTACTAATAAAAACAAATAAGTTATTTCAAGCCATTTTTATTAATATTTTAGACTATTCTGGTGAACAGCAGTTAACAAAGATGGGTGAGGAGTAACAAAGAACATTATCTTTAAAAAACCTCGATATTTACTATTCTGTTAACTTTTATTATAAGTTGTATTAAAACACAGTTGTTTCATCTTTAAGATAAGGAGAGCACCCCCTTTAGAGCACTATTGTGGAAATTTAGTAAATTGGTAAATTTTCTGTCCCATAGTAAGCACTCAGTACATGACTGTTCCTTTCCTCTCTTTTCCTTGAAAACCTTCGTAACTACTCACCTCAATGATTAGCAGTGGTTTGACTTCAGAATAACTGAACCAGTCTCCTCATTAGAAATGATCTCCTCTTTTGGTTTTTATTGTTTTCCATATACTTTTAAAACAAACTGTATTGAGGTATATTTGACATATAATAAACTACACCATTTAAGGTGTAGAACTAAATAAGTCTGATAGGCATGCATACCTAAAGAACCCCAGTCACAATCCTGACAAGCAACAATTGCATCACTCCCAAAGTTTCCTCTTTTAGTAGTCACTCCCTCTTTCTACCCCTAGTCTCCAGATAATAACTGGCCTTCTTTCTATCACTACACAAATTTCGTAGTTTCTAAAATTTCATATGAGGGGAATAATTAAGCATCTACTCTTTTGTGTCTGATTTCTTTCACTTATTATAATATTTTTAATATTCATCAGTGTATGAGAGTTCCTGTTTTTTTTTACCTGCTCCTTAACACTTGGTATTTTAAGTCTTTCTAATTTTAAACATTCTAATGCTTTAAGGTTCTTTTTTCCCAATAACTAATGATATTGAACATCTTTGGACATGTATAATGGACTTCACTGATTTTTTTATATGAGCTGCCCTTTCATTTTATCTTTTTTCTGTTTTTACTTGTTTTTATATTTTATGGTTATTTTTGCCTATATCCTTTGACTTATTTAAAGATTAATTTTCTCTTTAGTTTTCTAGTTTCCTAGAGGGAACTTGAATCATTACATTTAGTAGTTTCTTATTTTCTAATGCATTATATGTATGCAGTCTCTTTATAAATGTCAGTAGGTTAAAAGATGGTTATAGTATCATTATTTCAGCTAGTTTTTTTTCCTTTTTTTTTTTTAGGAAATACTGAGGAAGGTGTGTTAATGTTTCCAAATATAATTATTAGGTTGTTGATTTCCCCTTTTAGCTCTGAATATCTGTTATTAGGCACATACTATATGTAATTTTATTTTCCTGATATATTGGCACTTTTATTACTATTAAGTGTTTCTCCTTATCTCTTGTAATTTTCCTGTCTCACAGTCTCTTTTGTATGAGAGGACTTTAAAAAGTTTGTAGAAGAATAGAATTATTGGTAATAAAATATATAAATAAAAATATATATTTATTTCTCAATATAAGCTCCATATAGTTCAAGACACTTCTGTAGCAATGATACCAGCCATTTAGTCCATCTCTAAGGAACTGAAGGTCCTGGGAATTTAACCATGTCAATTTAGTCTTTTCTACATTATTAACAGAAGAAAAATGGATGCCCTTTATAATTTTTTTAAGATTAAGAAACCTAAAGAAGTCAGAAGCAGCCAAATCAGGACTGTAATATGAAGTCTTACAGAAGCTCTCTGTATAAGATGATCTACAGATATATGGATATATACACAAAAAAAATTTGTAACGAGAGAAATGAGCAGGAGCTTGGTGGCAAAAGGACTCTCTAGTGACCCTTTACTGGGCATTTTTCTGCCAAAGCTTAATTGACTTTCTTGAAATTCTTCCCCCTCATACACACTATTATTCTTTGGCCTTCCAGAAAGTTAACAAGTAAAATGCCTTGAGAATCCCAAAAAACTGTCACTGTGACCTTTGCTCTTAAGGGATCCACTTTTGCCTTACTGGACCACGTTCCCTCTTGGTAGCCCTTGCTTTGGTTGTGCTCAGGATTATACATACTGGTAACACCATGTTTTATCTCCTATTACAATCCTTTGAAAAAATGCTTCAGGTTATTGACCCCACATTTGAAATTCCCATTGGAAGCTCTACTCTTTTCTGCAGCTGAGCTGGGTACAACAGTTTTGGCATCCATTGAATGAAAAGTGTGCTCAACTTTAATATTTCAGTTAGAATTATACAAACTGAACCAATTGAGATGTCTATGGTGTTGGCTATTGTTTCTGCTGTTAATTATCAGCATTTTTCAATTAGGGCACAAATAAGAGTAATATTTTTCTCATTAATTGATGTGGATTGTGTGCCACTGAGGGCTTTATATTCAACTTCATCTTTTCCTTTTTTAAAATGAGTTACTCATTTGTGCTCATTTCTTTGGGGCACTGTCCCTAAAAACTAGGTAAAGCATCAGTGATTTCATCATTCTTCTACTCAAGGTTCTGTGTAAATTTAATGTTTATTCTTGTATTAATTTTAGTAGAGTTCATGCTGCTCTGACAGGGGCTTTTTGCAAACTGATGTTTTGTCCTTTTAGTGCCTCAAAGGAGATCCTGTTCAGACATGTTATAACAAGTTAGTACAAGTTCATTCTAGTACAAGCAATATTTTAAAATCTATGCATAGTTTTAGCAAAATACGCATTTTCCATGATTTTCTTGAAGACATCCTTGTATAAATATGACCCCTTCAACTTTCTTTAGCTTACTACCTATGTAGTATTTTTTTCTTGCTGTTACTTCCTAGTCATGTTTCGTATCTAAAGCGTATCTCTTTTAGAATGTGGAGTTGGCTCTTAGTTTTGCATCTCTTTTAGAATATGGAGTTGGCTCTTGGTTTTGAGAACAATCTGAAAACCAGTGCTTTTTAATTAGATGTTATTCTACTTATTAACAAAAATATTGTTTGATTTGCCACTTTGCTATTTGTTTTCCATTTTCATTCTAATTTTCTTTGTTCAACTTTTATTCTGTCTTATTTTATGTTAATCAGATTTTTTTAGTCTTCAATTTTCTGTCTTATTTTTGCTTTCTAGCTATGTTTATTTTCATAATTTTTAAGGATTAGAATTACAGTATGTATTTTAAGGTCCAGGAATTAAATTGTGTATCCTTAACTTATCCCAATCTAGAGTTAGTATTGAGTTTATTTCCAGTAAAATATAGAAATTTTAAGGCAGCATATTTTCATGTATTACTCTACATTGTACTAT
This sequence comes from Cacajao melanocephalus, assembly GCA_963573385.1. Taxonomy (NCBI): domain Eukaryota; kingdom Metazoa; phylum Chordata; class Mammalia; order Primates; family Pitheciidae; genus Cacajao; species Cacajao melanocephalus. The sequence continues at coordinate 124,404 of CAUYLG010029329.1, forward strand.
GTATTCCTTTTATCACATATATGTTAGTAATTTCTTAATATCTTGCAATTTTGCTTTTAGCAGATTTTTTAAAGAAATTAAGAAAAGAAATGGTAAAACCCAAGTAACAAAATATTGTTTACCCACATATTTACCACTTCTTGTGCTTATGATTGCTTTCTGAAATCCAAGTAGTCTTCTGGTATCACACCCTTATTTTAGCATTTCTTGGAGTGCCTGTCTTCTGGCTCCAGATTCTCTCAGTTTTTGTTCATCTGAAACTTGCAAGATATAAAATTCTCTGTTGACATTCCTATTTTATTTGAATGATCTGAATATATCGTTCTAACATTCTGACCTTCATATTTTCCTCTTATTTGTAACTTCAAACGTAAATGCCCCTCTGGCTTTTGTTATCTTTTAGACACTTTTCAGTTTCTTGAAGCAGTTGGCTTTCAAAATGAATACTGTTTTTATAATTATTATAATTATTATGTATGGGAGGGTTTAAACAACCACTTCACTCTGCCACCATTAAAAAAATAAAATGATTTCATTTTGAATTATCTTTTATATTTTGTGCCAACATATAGATGATACCATAAATGTTAACAACAAAGGTGTATGAATCTTGAGAAAATCCAGTATAATGAATTGCATTCAAATTTTAGATGTAAAAATAATCTGCTTTACAATATACTTCTTAAAGCTCAGACAGATCCTTAAAACTATGGTAACATTCTCTACTGCCTTAAATTTTATTTTAAAAGGTAAGATATATTTAATTTATATGTGCTTTTCAAGCTATGTATATATTTCATTGAAGAGGGATATGAAGTGGGAAGAGCAGATGAAGTTTTTCGCAGAGGTAAAGGTCTACAGGTGGGAACATTTGTTGAAGCTATTTTAAACTCCTCCTGCCTATAGGATTAGAATGGTCTTGCTGCTAGGTTTAAAGTTCAAAGGTCAGAATTGAATTGATAATTAGGCAAACCTTGCATTTACCTCTTTGGGAACTGAAGTGCTCATCTATTGACAAAATGGCATTTTATGAGTTCCGGTGAGGTTATGAGTGAAATGAAGCTTGAAAAGACGTGACAATGAAAAAAAGTAAAGGTGATTTAGATCCATAAAAGTTTTGAAGTACTCAGATTAAAGGCCTTACTCCAAGCACATCAAAACAAAGCCTGATAATAGGAAGAGCTATTACTCCGAAGTTACTGTAATTTTCTTTTTGTGGGGAGAGAAAAGGAAATAATCATGTTATCTCAGAGAATCAAATGGTAAAAGAAAACAAAGTCTACAGATAAATACTAAAAATTTTTAAAGTCAAATATCTTCACACCTAATTAAATGAGTCAATGTGTAATGTTGGGGTTCAGGAGTTCAGGGGAGCCCTCAGTTCCCCTGAGATGACATTGCTCCAGCTTCTCAGTCTGTCACTCCCCAACAATGGGAGAGGAGACCATGGCACAGTGAGCTCATAAAAGTAAATGCCGGACTCAAAAGTGTTACGTGTTTGTAGAAAGTGACTTATTTAGAGACAGAGAGAGAGCGAGAAACAGGAGAAGAAGAGAGAAAACGTCCACAAAGAGCATACGGAAGCGGGACCCCAGAGGGGAAATCCAGGAGGGGAAAGACAGCTTTCACTATATGGTAGGGGGTTCCAGAGAGCTGGAAATCCGGTGTGGGTGAAGGAGCAGGGGAATTTATCCTGGGAGAAATTCCCACCTTCCCAAGTTCCTCTGGCCAATGAAAAGAGTTCCTTAGAACTTCCACTGTAGTGATTGACTCTTAGTTTTTTCCGGCGCCCGTGAAATTTAAACATAAACCATTAAATCTCCTGGATAGAGAGAGATGGGAGGGCAGCATGGTGCTGGGAAATTCTTGCCCTTAAAATTACACACCCTTGTGGACCCAGAAAGAGAATACATTCCCTTAAATGCATTCCAGTTTTTCTACCTTGTGAACATCTAGCTGACCTTGTAAAATTCAGACTATATATTATGTAAGAATGGATAGGAAAACTACATGAAAAAGAACTGATTTCCTCTTCTATTTCTTCTCCTACTTCTTTTTCTTCTTCTTGAAGTAAGGTTTTGGAGAAAATCCTTAACATCTAATTTGTTATTTTAAAACATTATCACTCTAAATTTAATTTTTTAATAAACATATGGAACACTGAGGTATAATCTAAGTTATGGATCCAGGTATTTCAATTTAATGCTTGCACTGTGGCATTCGGTCGAGACTGAGCACAGATTCTAATAAATCCATTTATGTACTTTTCCCTTGAGTAGGCTCGATCCTGCTGCTCTCACAGTGTGGCTGCTCTCCTAGATGGCATTGAAAGGTCAGAGTGATTACAGAAAGCTCAGCCAGTATGGTTTGGTGGCCTCAGAACCAAGCAAGAAACATACATAGACAGGGCCTATGGGTTCAGGTCCTTTGAAGCAGCAGTTCACCTTTTCAGAAAATATCTACAGGAGAGTTTGAGGATAATAACAAACAGCTTTCTGGTTGTTTGAGAAGTTATACAGAAATATCAAAAGACAGAAAACCAATAATTTCTGATTGGTTTAGGAGAAATTAAAATGCACTGATGATTTTGAATAGATGATAGATAGTCAGATAGATTGATAGAACAGCTTTCTGGTTGTTAGAGAAGTTATATAGAAATATGAGAAGACAGAAGACAGAAAACAAGTACTTTTTCATTGGTTTAGGAAAAATTGAAATGCACTGATGATTTTGAATAGAAGATAGATAGATAGATAGATAGACAGATAGATAGATAGATGATATGGTGTGTTCATGTGTGTATGTAAACATATATTTATAAAAGCTTTGCCTACTGTAAGAGCCTAGAGGGAAAAAGCCAGACTTTGGTTGCCAAAACACTCTTTCTATTAGAAGCAATCAGAAGTCCTTAGAAAAATCGATTGTTTCAGTACTAGAGGAGGGAAAATTCAAAGATAACCTAGGATACCACATGCTAACAAAATGCTGAACTAATGATTAGGAGATCTCAAAAGAATGAAAGAGATTTCTTGAAAGTTCTAACGCTGGCCAATCTGTGACCTTTGAACATCAAAACAAATGTTAGTAGTAATAGATTATTGACATGGTATATACTTACATAAAGAAATAAAATAATAAAATGGAGAGGGGAAGACCATCTGTGCCTAACAGTAGAATGCTAACAAATATAGAAGGCATGAAGGAATTAGAATATCATTATTAGCCAACTGTCGTAGTAATAATTTATTCAGGCAAGAATAATCAATGAATAGAAATCCAGTGAATGAAATAGCAAAGATCAGGCTATTTAGCATAGTCTTAAAGCATCCCTCCACAAAAATTCAGAGGCACACAACCTGATGAAATTGTATCAACTTTGTGTGGAAGATGTTGACATATTTCTTCTAAAATGAAAATTAAACTGCTGCATCTTGCACAGACAGCCATTTAGAAAGTAATATGCTTGGTGATTTTTTTTTGAATTTTAGAGACACCATATGCAATATATCCTTTAGTTCTGGAAAGTTTTCTTAAATTATTTGTTTAACAATTTTCCCCCACCCCTTGTATACATATTTAATAACTTGAGAGTATTCATTAATTAGATGTTAGATCTTAAATAGTAGACTTTCATCAATTTTCCTCTTTTAAACAAAACATCTTCCTCCTAGTGTTCCTCAATTCTGAGTTCCATTAATCTATCAGAATGTAAACCTCTAGTCTTCTAGCTAATTTGGAGAGGAGTGAGGTGCTCAACTATACCCATAGGAGTCTTATAGGTTTAACTGTATTTTATGTCTATTTTAAAATTATTATTGAAAATTACAAATCTATAGTAGAGAGGATAATATATTAATCCCCAAGTATTTATTACAAGGCTTTAGCAATCCAAATTATGAACAGTCTTATCTAAAATCTAACAAACTTCCTTTTTTTTCCCATAATATAATTTAGAAGCAAACCCCAGGCATCATATTTTATATTTAAATATTGTGATATAACCTCTAAAAGATAAAAGTTATTTTTAATATAATAGAAATTTTATTATCACAACTGTGCAATGAAGTGACAACTCAGCATGCTTGGCTTGCTCAAATCCCACACATTCTCAAGAAAGATCTGTCTTTAGGAAGGGTTCTTGGCTGGATTCTGGAAGAGGCATGCTAAGTCTTGGAATATTCTTCTTAAGACAAGAATTTTTGTATGCTTGAAGCTTTGGGCCATGCAGTAACAGTTTGATCAGATAATTTATACTAACACTATAATTTATGTGAACACCTGTTTTTGGAGGTTGAGTAGCTTAGATCAGTTTTCAGGTCAGAAGAGCTTAGATAATACATACAGGACTGATGCCCAACAAAAACCCTGGACATCAAAGCTCAGGAAGGCTTCTTTGAGTTGTAAAACTTTGCACATACTGTCACACATAATTACTGGGAGAATTAAGTGTGTCCTTAAGACTGCGCTAGAATAAGACTGCACTCCTGGAAGTGTGTGCCTGGTTTCTTTTAATGTTTGCCCATAAGCCTTCTCCCTTTGCTGTTTTTACATTGCATCATTTCACTACGATAAATTATTATGGGAAATATAATAACTCTTCTGAGTCTTGTGAGATCTCTTTTGCAAATCATTGAGTCTGGCAGTGGTCTTGGAGACCCCAAGCAAAACACATAAAAATGACAATGTTTTTTATATAGTGAATGACCTATTTCCCAGATTTCATATGTGTCTGTCTGTGTCTGTGTGTGTGTGTGTGTGTGTGTGTTTGAATTACGATCCAAATAAGATATAGGTGGATGTTCTTCTTAACAGTCTCACATTTCTCAATGAACATGTTTCATCTTTTTCCTATCAACTTACTTGATGAGCAAATTGGTTGGTTTGTCTCCTACTATAATTTCTGATGGTTTCGATTTTAATGATCAACTACATATGGTGTCATTTAAACTATGTCCCTCTCTTCTGTACTGTTTTAATTATGTATTTTCTTTTCCAAAATTTAGCTAGAAAACTTTCAAAAAGAAAGAAACATTTCATCATCAACTATTTGCTGACTCTGAGGCATAGTTTGTACAGAAAATGATGGAATGTTTAATATTCCCTTATTTATTAGTCTTCAAAATAATGAGATGTTTCTTCAAACATCCTCAGAGGTTAATCAAAGAGAGTGCTTTTCAAAATCATTTGTTTGATGTTGTTTAGTATTATTATAAAAGCAAAAAAATTACCACATTTGATGTGTTTAACTTATTCTATTTGTAATTTTTTATTGATAATAATTGCATATATTAATGGGGTACATGTAATAATTTGAGGCATGTATACAACATATAATAATTCAATAAAGAGTAATTAGGATAAATATCAATATCTATCAACATTATTGCTTCGAATATTTGCCACTCCTTTGTATTGGGAACATTCTAAATATTATTTTTTACTATTTTGAAATGTACAATAAATTATTGCTAACTACGTCAGTTAACTGCACAAGCAAAGGCTAGAATTTACTTCTTCTTTCTAATTGTATTTTTGCATTTATTAACCAACTTCACTTTATCCCTCCTCTCAGTACTTCCCAGCCTCTGGTAACTATCATCTTACTCCCTACCTCCAATGAGATCAACATCTGAGCTCTCACATATGAGTGAGAATGTGTGATATTTGTTATTCTATGCATGGCTTATTTCACTAAATATAGTGTCCTCTAATTTCATCCATGTTGCTGCAAATGACAACATTTCATTTTTTACGGCTGAAACATATTCCATTATGTATATTGAAAAACATATTTATCAATTGATCAACCCTTAGGTTGATTCCATGTCTTGACTACTGTGAATGATGTTGCAATAAACATGGGAGAGCACATGTTTTTAATATATACTAATTTCTTTTCTTTTGGCCATATACCTAGTGGTGGAATTTTGGATTATATTGTCATTCTATTTTTATTTATTTTTAATGTTTTTATAGAAACAGGGACTCACTCTGTCACCCAGGCTGGCATGCGGTTGTGTGATCACAACTTAGTGCATACTCAAACTCCTAGGCTCCAGCCATCCTCCTGTCTTAGCCTCCTGAGCAGCAGGGACTACAGTTGTGCATCACTATACCTGTCTGGTAGTTCCATTTTCAGTGTTTTGAGGAAGCGCCAAATTGTCAGTAATAAAATACTTGTGTCTATCTTTATCTGTACTCTCACCAGCATTTACTATTTTTGAACTTTTTTATAACATCCATTTTAAATGGGTCAACATGCTATCTCATAGCAGTTTTGATTTGCAATGTGCTGATGATTTGTTAATGTGATGTATTATGTTTATTGATTTGTATATGTTGAAGCATCCTTGCATCCTCGGGCTGAATCCTACTTGATCATAATCAATTATTTTTTAATGTGTTGTTGAATTTGGTTTGCTGGTATATTGTTTATAATTTTTCATCTATGTCCATCATAGATACTACCCTATAGTTTTTTGTCATTGTTGAGTTCGAGTTCCTGTCTGATTTGTATATCAGGATAACCCCTGGCCTTGTGTAATTAAATAGGAAGTATTATCTCCTCTTCAGTTTTTTGGACAAGTGTGAGCAGAAATGGTACTAGTTGTTTTTTTAATGTTTGATAGAATTAAGCAGTAAAGCCATCAAGTCCTGGGCTTTTCTTTAATGGAAAACATTTTATTACTGCTTCAAACATTTTATTACCCATTAGTGGTCTGTTAAAGTTTTCTATTATATTTCTTCTTCATACAATTTTGGTAGGTTGTGTGAGTCCAGAAACGTATCCATTTCTTCTAGGTTTTACAATATGTAGGCACTTTTTTATATATTCGTGATAATCTTTTGTGTGGATTCTTTTAAATCTCATTTTGGTCTTGATTTTATTTATTTGGGTCTTTTCTCTCTTTCTGAGTCTAGCAAATTGTCTGCCAATTTTGTTTATCTAAAAAAAAAAAAAGTTTTGTTGCACTTTTGTATTTTTGTCCCAATTTCAATTATTTTTGCTCTGATTTTTATTATTTCTTTCCTTCTATTAATTTTGTTTTGGTTTGTTTTTGCTTTCAGTTTCATGAGGTACATTATTAGTTTGTTTATTAGAAGTCTTCCTACTTTTTTATGTGGGTGCTTATAGCTATAAACTTCTCATTTATAACTGCTTTTGCTGTATCCCATAGGGTTTGGTATAAGTGTTTCCATTTTCGTTTGTCTCAGGGAATTTTTAAATTTTGTTTTTAATTTTTTCTTTGACTCATTCATTGTTCGGGCACATACTGTTTAATTTCCATAAATATGTATGGTTTCCAATGTTCCTTCTATTATGATTTCAAACTTTATTCCATTGTGATCAGAGAAGATACTTGATATGATTTCTGGTTTTAAAAATATGTTCAGACCTATTGTGTAACCTAACATATGGTCTCTTTTGGAGAATGTTTCATAAGCTTTTGTAAAAATTGTGTATTGTGCAGCTGTTGGATGAAATGTTACATAAATATCTGTTAGGTTCATTTGGTCTAGAGAAAAATTTAAATTCAATTAAAAAAATTCGGCTGAATAATCTGTTCATTGCTTAAAGTGGGGTGTTTAACTTTTCTACCATTATTATGTCACAGCCAACTTATCCTTTTAGGTTTATTAATATTTGTCTTATGTGTTTGGGTATTCTGGTGTTTAGATGCATATATGTTTAAAATAGTTATATCTTCTTTCTCTATCAACACCTTTATCATTGTATAATGGTCTTCTTTGCCTTTTTTTTTTTTTGCTTTTACTATTCTTGACTAAAAGTCTATTTTGTCTAAGTAAAGCTACTCTACTTTTCTTTGTCTTTGATTTTCCTGGCATATATTTTTCCATCTGTTACTTTCAGTGTATGCATATCTTTATAAATGAAGTGAGTCTCTTGTAGACAGTAGGTAGTTGAATCTCTTTAAAATCCATTTAGCCACTCTATCACTTGTACTTGGATTGTTTCACTTACATTCAAGGTTATTTATGATAGGTAAGGGTTTACTGCTTATATTTTGTATTTGTTTTCTGGTTGCTTTGTAAACATTTCTTCCTTTTCACTCTCTTGTGGTTAAGTGATTTCCTCTGTTAGCATGTTTGGATTTTATGCTATTTATTTTTAGTATATCTATTATAGGTTTTTGCTTTGTGGTTACCATGAGGATTACAAAACTAAAAAATCTTATCATGAGATTTTAAATGGTTAATGACAATTTTAATCACAAATAAAAGCATTGAAAAGAAATTCTTCAGGTTGGAGAGAGATCCAAGATGGCCGATTAACAACAGCTCAGGATTGTAGCTCCCAGTGAAAGCGCAGAGAGCAAGTGGACGCCACACTTTCAGACGAATTTTTTTTGCCCACAAACCGGGAGATTCCCAGCGGAGGAGCCACATGGGTCGCCAGCGAAACTTTTTTGGCCAGCGTGGCTGTTTTGCCGTTTTGCCGGCGCCCCGGCACGGCACTTCTCAGTGCAGAGTATACGGGACGGGGTGCCCTTTGAGTCAGGCTCGGCTGGTCCCATCCCCACAAGGAGAACAGCAATTGGAAACGCTGAGGACTGAGAGTTTCACAGCAAGCACAGCCGAACTGGGAAGGTCCAGCTCTGTGAGGAAGGGGCGTCCGCCAAAT